>JAJGQC010000786.1:0-138589 GCA_021014325.1 Plazaster borealis | reverse complement strand
ATCCATGTGTTAAACTTTAACCCCCGACGCCGAAGTAAGGAGGGCATTTAATGTATAATCAATCCTCCATCCTCCCGACGGCGGCCAGCCACATCCTGGCTGCCCTTAGGTGGGTGTTGATAAATTTTGGGTAAATTTTGCCTGGTCATGAGGTGGGGGATGATTGTAAAAATGAAGCATTAATATTAATAACTAGTTTTTAATATTTTGATTATTTAACAAGGAAAAGGGTTGGTAAACACTTTTGAGTGAGAAAGGTTTAACTAAGAACAAAGAACAGTTCCACTGTGAGTATTCAGTAACCAAGTGACTTGTCAATTTGGAACTAGTTAATAAATGAACTGGAACCACAACAAAATTAAACGTAGAACTCTGTGTACAAACGCCGACCAACGGTGGTCGTAGTAGCCCTATTTAATAGTGCCAATTTCTCTCTGACTTCCTCCGATCCCTTGGCCCTACGCCCACGTACCAGGAGTGTGACATTTGTTTTCGAAAAGAAATCCGTTTTTATGCCGAGATTTTTCCCCAGTTGTCACTATTGTAGCTCATTTGTGGACAGCACATTAATTCGAAAGAGCTCACTGTTTTGCGTAATTTATGAAGAAAATCGAAGTATGCTACTGACACGGCTTGACTGCCCGGCTTCCGCGATTTTGCTTATGCGCTATGGTCTTGGTGCAAGACGTTTCTTGTTTACCTTTCACACACAGCGCGGCCGACTTGCTCATTCAACTCGCCAATAGCGTGCAGGGAATGGTTCATGGGCTAAAATCAGGGTGTTCGTGGCGCGCTATTGGCGAGTTGAATGAGCGGGTCGTCGGCCGCGCTGTGCGTGAAAGGTAAACGAGAAACGTCTTGCACCAAGACCATAGCGCATTAGCAAAATCGCGGAAGCCGGGCAGCCAAACCGTGCTGCATCGCCGCTGATTTTCTTCATAAATTACACCAAAACGAGTGAGCTTTTCGAATTAATGTGCTGTCCACAATGAGCTGCCATTGCGATAACTGGGGAAAAATCTCGGCATAAAAACGCGAGCTGAAAACAAATGTCACCTCCTGGATGTGGGCGTAGGGCCAAGGATCGGAGGAAGTCCAGAGACCACTATTAATGGGGGCTGGGTCGTGGTGGTGAAACGCAAGAACAAGAAAGGATTCCATTCCTTACACCACTGTGTACGTGTATGCACCACCTTCCATCCAGGCTCTTTATCTTAATCGTCAACTTCGCCTATGGAATTGAAATTAGAACAATGACAAACCTCGTTTTCCCGATCTTGATAAGGAAGGCGCTTGTTTGCAGCCTCAAAACAAAAACTGCAAACGAGCAGACGACAGAGCGTGAGGGCGGCTGGCTGGCTGTTGTACATTGGGCCAACACGAGAAAATCACCTGACCATCGAACCATCTCAACCTTGTTCTCTGGTACGAAACACATGTGTACACTTATCTAAGGAGGGGTGGTTGAATGATGATAATGCGGAAAACAAGTACAGCCGAAACAATCCTGCTCTAGCCCTGGCCCAAGACGTCCGTGATCGATAGTGATAGTACTTGTTTTTAAATCGTTTAGCGCGGCCTTCAGGCTTTGTCGGTAACCGAGCCACTATCAATCACTGACGTATTGGGCTAAGACTAACTTCCTGCTATAATCGTTACTGCGCGTGGTTCTCCTTCCAGTCGCTTCGTGGCTACAAAAGGCCAGTGGGGGAGGTGGGTGTAGATCTGCCCTGCCCTGCGGTCCTCTGCCCCAGGCCCCGCCGGGGGCCCTGGCCACCGATCCATTAAGCATCCCATCCACCACATGAGTACGGCATGTTCTTTTAAAGGCAGATTTCGAAGAGAAAAAAGACCTTCGAAAGCATTGCATCATCCAACCATGGAGCAATGCTGGACCGTGGTTGCGCAGGTGCATTAGAGGCCGCATGAAAGTTTGTTACTCAGGGCCTACCATCTTCTTGACTCCCGCTTTTCTTCAAAGGTAATTGTTAAAACTCCATAAACACCTGTCGTGAGGTAAACGAGTCTTGAAATCATATTATAAAGGCAAGTCTTGAGCTCTCTCTCATTTTTGAATCTCCCTATTTAACATTAATTGACACCTTTGGTAATTGTCAAAGACCAGTCTTCTCACTTGTGCATCTCAACATATGCACAAAATAACAAACCTGTGAAAATTTGAACTCAATTGGTCATCAGTTGCGAGATAATAATGGAAGAAAAACACCCTTGTCACGCGAAGTTGTGTGCTTTCACCAGATGTGATTTCTGAGACCTCACGCGAGGTCTCGAAATTAATTCAAATATTTTACTGAATTACTTTTTTTTCTTCTCAAAACGACGTTACTCAGAGGAGCCGTTTCTCACAATGTTTTATACTATCAACAGCTTTCCACATCAAAGCACAAGTAAGCTTTATGCTAACACCATTTTGAGTAATTACTAATAGGTTAATTACCATTACATATTTTGTATCTCAACGAACACTATCTTATGAGGAATTGAAATAATCCATTTTACTGAAGGCAATGAAGTGACTCGGCTGAAGGTACGACTTGACTCAGTTGGGTCACTTCGTACCGCCCACGGTACGAAGTGACCAATTTGGATCACATGGTACGCGTGTCTCGAAGGTACGAAGTGTCCAGGTACGAAGTGGCAAAGGTAATGAAGTGTCCGACATCCGTGTCGACGTCATCCAGCGGTCATCTTAGGAGGTAAACGATGACGAAACAATCGAAACGCACAGATTTGTACGCGTGGCGCAAGTTGGCCAATGAACAACCTCCTTGACCTCTAGGCGAGGTTCTCGCGAGGGCGCCCGACTGTTGCGATATTTACGTCGTTCTACGTCACATTCCGTCCGATGAGTGATGGGAATTCCCAATTGATGACTATTCCGAATAGTCCAAATTTTGTTCGTTGGCAGACTGGCACACTGAGAGGGGAATTGTTACTGCCTGCTGGTGGGGATTTTGAAGAAAAAACGCAATTGAACATAAAAATATACGTTTAACACTTACTTTTGACTGTCATCACTATCCTGGAAACCCCAACAGGCAGTAACAATTCCCCTCTCGGTGTACTTGAGTCTGCCAACGAACAAAATTTGGACTATTCGGGAATAGTTATAATTGGGGAATTCCCATCCTCATCGGACGGAATGTGACGTAGAACGACGTAATGTCATAACAGTCGGGCGCCCTCGCGAGGCCTCGCCTAGAGGTCCAAGGAGGTTGTTCATTGGCCAACTGTGCGCCGCGCGTACAAATCTGTGCGTTTCGATTGTTTCGTCATCGTTTTACCTCTAAGATGACCGCTGGATGACGTCGACACGGATGTCGGACACTTCGTACCTTTGCCACTTCGTACCCTGGACACTTCGTACCTTCGAGACACTGCGTACCGTATGATCCAAATTGGTCACTTCGTACCGTGGGCGGGGTACGAAGTGACCCCATCAGCTGAGTCACTCAAGTTCGTACCTTCAGCCGAGTCACTTCGTACCTTCAGTAAAATGGGTATTTCCAATTCCCTCATAAGATAGTGTTCGTTGAGATACAAAATAATACTTAATGGTAATTAACCTATTGGTAATTACTCAAAATAATTGTTAGCATAAAAACTTACTTGGTAACGATCAATGGAGAGCTGTTGATAGTATAAAACATTGTGAGAAACGGCTCCCTCTGAAGTAACGTCGTTTTTGAGAAAAAAAAGTAATTCAGTAAAATATTTGAATTCATTTCGAGACCTCACGCGTGAGGTCTCGAAATCACATCTGGTGAAAGCACACAACTTCGCGTGACAAGGGTGTTTTTTCTTCCATTATTATCTCACAACTTCGATGACCAATTGAGTTCAAATTTTCACAGGTTTGTTATTTTGTGCATATGTTGAGATACACCAAGTGAGAAGACTGGTCTTTGACAATTACCAAAGGTGTCCAGTGTCTTTAAATAGGGGGAGATTCGAAGAAAATAGGGGGAGAGCTCAAGACTTGCCTTTATAATATGATTTTCAAAGACTCGTTACCTCACTACGAATTGTTTATGAGTTTTAACAATTACCTTTGAAGAAAGAAAAGCGGGAGTCAAAGAAGATGGTAGGCCTAGGTAACAAACTTTCATGCGGCCTCTAATGCACCTGCGCAACCACGGTCCAAAGCATTGCTCCATGGTTTGGATGATGCAATCTTCGAAGGTCTTTTTTTCTCTTCGAAATCTGCCTTTAAAAAAGACATGCCATGTACTCTGTGTGGTGGATGGGATGCTTAATGGATCGGTGGCAGGGCCCCCCCGGCGGGGGCAGGGCCCCTGGGGCGGGGCCCATGGGGCGGGGCCCCTGGGGCGGGGCAGATCCCCACCCACCTCCCCCCACTAGCCTTTTGTAGCCACGAAGCGACTGGAAGGGAAGACCACGCGCGTGCGCGATTTATGGCAGGAGTTAGTCTTAGCCCAATACGTCAGTGATTGATAGTGGCTCACGGATTACCGACAAAGCCTGAAGGCCGCGCTAAACGATTTAAAACAAGTACACTATCCACTATCGATCACGGACGTCTTGGGCCAAGACTAGGCAGGATTGTTTTCGGCTGTACTTGTTTCCGCATTGTCATCATTCCAACCACCCCTCCTTAGATAAGTGTACACATGTGTTTCGTACCAGAGAACAAGGTTGAGATGGTTCGATGGTCAGGTGATTTTCTCCGTGTTGGCCCAATGTACAACAACCAGCCGCCCACACTCTGTCGTCTGCTCGTTTGCAGTTTTGTTTTGAGGCTGCAAACAAGCGCCTTCCTTGTCAAGATCCCGGAAAACGGGGTTTGTCGTTGTTCTAATTTCAATTCCATGGTAAGTTGACGATTAAGATAAAGCCTGGATGGAAGGTGGTGCATACACACGTACACAGTGGTGTAAAGAATGGAATCCTTTCTTGTTCTTGCGTTTCACCACCACGACCACCGTTGGTCGGCGTTTGTACACAGAGTTCTACGTTTAATTTTGTTGTGGTTCCAGTTCATTTATTAACTAGTTCCAAATTGACAAGTCACTTGGTTACTGAATACTCCTGAGTGGAACTGTTCTTTGTTCTTAGTTAAACCTTTCTCACTCAAAAGTGTTTACCAACCCTTTTCACTTGTTAAATAATCAAAATATTAAAACTAGTTATACTTCATTTTTTACAATCATCCCCCACCTCATGACCAGGCAAAATTTACCCAAAATTTATCCAACACCCACCCTAAAGCCAAGCCAGGATGTAGCTGTGGCCGCCGTCGGGGAGGATGGAGGATTGATTATCGTAAATACCCTCAACGGCAGTTAAAGTTTAACACATGGATGGTGTCGTAGCTCTAATTTAGGTCTATTCTAATTTGACCATGACTCCAATCCAATTCCAAGCAAGAGCTATCCTTTGTAAGGTTTATCGCAGATACCGTCTGGTTGATTTTGCACGATGGTCGAAAGCACTGTGTGGGAAGGGAAAAGGGTGTGAACAGTGTTCCCTTTTCCTTCCCATCATGCCTTTTCGACCATTGTCCGAAATCAACCAGGCGGTATTTGCGATAGACCTTTATTATGACAGCTATGGTTACTGCAGTAATTTCCTTTTCCAAGATGTTTTCCATGGAATTTAGTTAACACTATGACATTTTTGGTCAGTAGTAAAATTACTTACAGTAGTAGGACTGATGCAGTGTGTAGAAGGAACACGAATATTATTCTCACAATTTATTTTGTTCCTAAAATATACTTAATAAATAACCCACACTATCCTGTTCATATGTGTGTGCATGTGACGTAATTCCACTGTGTAAGCCACGCCCACTTAACACAAACTGGTTCCACTGATCTACTGTGTAAGCCACGCCCACTTAACACAAACTGGTTCCACTGATTAACAGAAGCCCATTGGAATTTGTCGTATTTTTTACCGTGTGAGGGCGTATGTGAACCGAATTCACATGATACAAAGCAAGTAAACAAACTGGGTTTTTTCATTGTTGTTTTTATTAAGTTTATCGTCATTGGCGCAAGAAAACTACATACGGACAATTAAAATAAGATGAAACTGTTATTGTGATGAAAGACAATTTCCTGATGTGGTCAATTGCATTGAGCTAATTTTCTTCGATGATTTATGCAAGAAAAATTTAATATTTGAACTTGGCTTTTACATCGTTCTTCAACAACTCAGAAATATATATTTATTTTCTGTCCTAAGAAATGCTTTTGAGCGATAAAAATGGGTGATAAAGATTACATGCAAGTAATTGCCAGCATTGGAGCTGGAAGTAGCGAAAACTTTGGGCGCGCCGATGCGTGTGCATGTGAGGCAGTGACTTACAAACAGGATAGTTCAAGTTGTGATAATTATAACCCTTGATCCTGCCGACTGTCTAAGACCTTCGCTACTCTACAGTGATAAAGCTAACCTCAGCAGACCTTGGGTATTCTAATGGTTCCTCTGGTGTCGTTTCCATCTAACTGTATTTGGTGAGATTTTTCTTGGCGATTCAAAGATGGCAACCTAGCAGTTCGGTCCTAAAGAAGAAAACAAATTATGCAAGTTTGCCCCAAACAAGGCTAAAAGCCACTCTTAGTAAGGGGCTACAAGAAAAAAACATGTGCGATGAAAATAACTCGGGGGAGCTGAAGGCAGGAATTGATATTTCTCTTAAAACAGTCTAGATTGTAGGATGGAGGGAAACATGCACCAGGCAAGGAGTTCCAAGGAGATGCAGTATGTGGAACAATGGCTAGTGACCGCTGGCCCCCTGGCAAATGCCTCTCAGCCCCCATAGCAAACCGCTCTCTAGTCCCACCAACACCATGCCAGCAAACAGTTTTCATAAACTTCTTAATTTTTTTCCCATCCAAAGCTGTAGATAAACCTTTGCAAAGTAGACGACAGTGATCATGGATAAGTGGGTGAATCGACGAGGCAACCCCCAAGGCACATGTAGCCATCGACTATTCTGCTTTCCGTGGGCTGGTGGAGGGACCCTCTTCTATGCAGCCTGGACAAAACTTCTCCCAGAAAACATTGAAGGCAAGTGAAAGAAAAGCGATTGGTTTGGCGTAGTGGTATCTTTCCTCACCTTCCACATCTAGGACCCCAGTTCGAATCCCATTGCAGGCACTATGTGGATTGGGTTTTCAGTTCCTACCTGATTGCATGGGTTTTCCCTGGAATAATTCTCAGGTGTTTTCCTCCCGATTGTAAAACTGAAATTTCCTTCTTTGTCTTCTCTTCATGGGGTTCTTGGCTAGTACAGTGATTAAGTTCGCTTTTTTTCTGAGAGGCCTTTGCTTCAAACCAGAATTAATAAATAAAATAAAATAATATAAAATAAAATGAAGGAACTAAAAAGAATGCCATTTACTAATCGTTTTACCCATTTGAACTTTTTGGCAAGCCGACAAACTCTGCTTGTGAAGTAGTCATGATAGATCATAACCCATGATCGGGGAGCGGGTTTACGATCTTGAATGATTGATCAGTTGTGATTAATGCATTGTTTGATTGATCAATAATTATGAATCGATAATTGTTTTGATAATAACTGTCAATTGAGGTTTGCGGAGTAGTGGTGGTTCTGAGAAGAACCGGAAACTCACCCCCTCCTTCCACAGAATATGAAGGAGGGGGCGAGTTATTAAACAACCAGTTCTTCTCAGAACCACCACTACTCAAAAGAGATTTAGGCACATGGTGTCACTGCAAACCTCACTCGATGGTACTCCCACCATGCAAAGTTTCAAATCCTACTGATGATAACCGATTGATCGATGAGTTTGAACTGCTTTTCCTCTGTGAAACAGTGAATGCAATTCGTCTACCTGGGAGGGAGTCGCGTTTCAAGGATCCTCTTCACTCAAATTTAGATCTGCTCGTTGAAGAACTTTGTAAAATCCTCCTCCCGAGTCTTCAAGAGAAACCATTTGCATTCTTCGGTCACAGGTAAAAATTTAAAAAAATTGACAAGGAACACTCTCAGCAACTCATCCACAAAGCCGACCTTAATAAGGAGGGCAGCCATAGGGACTGTTAGGGGGTTGGGGTGTCACCAGGTTTGCAGTGACCGGGAGGGTGTGGAAAGTTGCAATACAATTTTAAATTTTTCTCATAGAAGTGCCCCTTACTGGAAGAAAATTGACGTGCCCGTTCAAGAGCAAAGTTCAAGGCCTGAATTTTGTGGGTTGGCTCTATATAGTGTGGTTATTGAAACTAGGGGTTGGAAATAAATGAACTATTCCTAAGACCACTGATGTGGTGATTGATCATGTAATTGATGGCGTAAATTATACTTTTCTTTTGCAGTATGGGTGCTATTGTTTGTTTTGAGCTGGCATGCTACTTGAAGAAACACCACAACTTAGAACCGGTTCACATGTTCCTGTCTGGTGCAACCGCACCCTATGTGAGTTCAATCATTTTCTGTATTTTATAGACCCCTTGCGTATGACGTTACAATCTCAAACAGCGCCCTCACCGAGGCCAAAGGAAGCCCCATGATTGGCTTGATTGTGGCACATTTACACATGCGGCGCTCCAGTTTGGGCGTAAAAATCCAAAAAGACGGAGAAAAAACTTTCCACACAGTTTAATTTGTAAACAAGTACTCTGAGAAGATCGATCCATTTGTGTTTTGTGTAAGTATACTTGGATACAACAACAACAAATGAAAATTATCAGACTCAAATTTAAAATTTGGGATGCACAATGAGGTATCGTTATTCAATTGAGAACACAAGACTGCCAGACTTGTCCATTCCCAAGTTTACAGGCTCAACCCTAAAATCACTGGCCTTAGGCCTGCAGTGCAGTGTGAATTTCGAGCCCTAATATACGTTTCCATTGTGTGACCTCAGTGGTGCCAGCACATGCAGTGGGTCTCGGTGAATTACTGTCAGATCTATTGTGCAGAGTGTCGTGATGGAGCAGTCTTGCACATGCTTATTTTTGATGGCGACGATCAAAATAAGCATGTTAACGAACACGCACAAAACCACCGACGAAGCATAAAAAACAGGTTTTCTGTGTTTTCAGAAACACTTGACCACCTAAATTTAATGAATTTTTTACGGGTCGATGTATGTGGAGTTTATTCAAAACAGGAGGGTGGGGGATTTACTCAACCCAAAAACCAATTGATGTAAGTATTCCATTTAACAACACTTGTTTCAGTCAACACTTCGCCAAGAGAAGGTCACCGACAAACCCCTGGACCAGCTCACTGATGATGAGTTTCTCGAGCGACTTGGAAAACTGGGAGGAACACCCAAGGAAGTTTTGGCCAAGAAGGGACTGATGAGGCTTTTCATTCCTGTTATTAGGGCAGATCTAATCCTGTTAGAAAAGTATAGGTGTGTACTACGTTTTCTTTTCAGCACTACCTGTTGTGCTCATTTAATAGCAAGTTGGACCTTCCAGTGTTTGTTGCACAGGCATGTGATTGCTCAGGATTTTCCTGATTTCAGGGTTTTGAGCCTTCAAATTTTCTGGAGAGAAGTAAAGCAGACACAAAATGGAGAAAGAGACCGAATCTGTGGTTTTGTATTTCTGGTGATGCACAGAGTCTGTAAACCTCCCGGATTGTAACATCTGGGAGGTTCTGGGTCTAGAATAAGTCTAAAATTTGAAGAACAAAGAGAAGTCCTTGATTTACCAGGTCAACAAAATGTGTGTGTGTGCACACGCGAGTACTGTGTAATGCATTCACCACATGATATCATATTGCAGGCTGGCATAGTTTATCTATCATTCAAAACCATAGAATGATCAGACAGTGGGAGGGTCATTAAAAGCGGGGTGGTCAGTACTCAGTAGTCACATTTAAACAAAAAGTACAAGTTCAGTAGATGGTTAAATGCCCAGATATAGTTTTGAAACCTTGGAGATTGTCGTTTTGTCTTGTAGTAAAGCTCCGAGTACACCGCCCTTGAGCTGTCCAATCAATTTCTTTGACGGCGCCGAAGACAGAACGAGAAATCATGATATTGATAGTAAGTAAAACAAATGAGACACTCGAAGAAATACTTTATAATTTGGGCTACTAATACTTTTTCTTGGGGCAAGTAAAACACAGTTTACTAGCCCAGTGGGCTACTTTACAAAAAGCTTAAGTGCAATGCCTGAGGCACGCAACTGCAGTTTGTCAAAAAACAGGAAACTTCCAGGCATGGCAAGACTTTGTACTGTGTTTCCAATTTTCAGTGGCACAGCCCAGAAATCAAGAAACGGGGAAACGGCTGATCCATGCCTGAAATTAGACAGATGCCACGAAGGCCATGGGCTCCATGTTCCTGGTCTTGGCCTTGGTGCTCCTTCAATGGTAGTGCCCTAAGTAAAATTAAAATGGCCTTGCCCTCTCAAAGATTAGATTCCAGCTGAAAAGTTGAATGCCTGGTGTAGTTCTGCCAAAGGTCTTCTTGTGGATTTGTGTGTACTAGGGCCACGTTCACGCAAGAACTATCAGTGACCACAGTTCGACTACGTTAGCCCGAACTCTGTCTAGTCGATGTTAGTTGGACTACTCTAGTCGACTATTTGGAAGCAGCCTACTGGGCATGGTGGCATCACTGGTTATCAAAATGATAACGTACGATGAGTCACCGGTCGTGTTGACATGACACGACTAGAGTCGTTCGCACTTCAACTTCTGTGCGCATGCCCCACGTATTTCGCTTAACAACCACTAGTTAACCATTGGTACTTGCGCAAACTTGGCCTAGGATTGTGTTGATGTCTGTGCTTTCTTAGCTTTTATTTTTTGAATAAACATTTTTTTATGTCGCAGACTGGAAAACAGTCAGCTCTGGTTCGTTTGACGTTCAACTCTTACCTGGCGAACATTTCTACCTTCAGCAAGAGGAAAATACAGCTAAAATCATCAAAACCATAGCAGAGAAACTTGAGTCTTCATAGCAGGGTACTGTATTGATAAAAAAACGATCATGTGTTAGTAATACTATTGTAGATGGTACAGCATTGGCTATTTGAAAGACAATAATGAGAAATGTTTGCCAAACACTTCTAGGATGGGTCAACTGTGTACTGTGTAGATGCATTCACTTGGGGCGGTCGGGTTGGGGTAGTGGTGTCTTTCCTCGCCTTCCACCTCTAGGACCCCGGTTGGAATCACGTCGGGGCACCTTGTGGATTGGTTTTTCGATTAGTCCCTACCTGATTGTGTGGGTTTTCCCCAGAGAATAATTCTCTGGGGTTTTCCTCCCACATCTAAAACTGAAACTTCCTTCTTTGTCTTCTGTCCATGGGGTTCTTGGCTAGTTAGTGAAGTGATTAATTTCGCTTTTCTGAGAAACCTTAGCTTCACAACCAGAATTAATAAATAAATAAATAAGATTTATCGTAGGTGATGTCGTCAGGTGATTTGGGTTGATACATTCATTTGCCATTACTGCAGTTACACTATGGAGCTGACTGATTGACTTAAACAAGCACAAATGTGATAAGAATTGTTTTTCATTTTCGTAATCAGTCAGTTGGTCAGGTCAGTGAGTCGGGTCAGTCAGGTCATTCAGCTCCGAAATCCTTCTATATATAGACCACTTGCGGACACGGAGCACACATCCGCAAAGTGCATGTCTACCATTCCCTTCTCGTGGTGGTGGGGGGGGGGGGGGGGTTCAGGTCCTTTGTATAAATTTTGACTCCCAAAATGGGTGGACAGGACAGGCGGGTGTAAGTGCGCTGAATGTCGTGCAAGGGGTTCAATATCCTCTTTGCCAAAATATAGGATTCAGAAGGACTGAGGGTTGTAGACACAAATAACAATTGCTTATCACTAAGTCAGGCATTCCAAACAATTTGGTGTGGAGTGACATAGGAGAGGAGGATATTGGACGATTGGGGTCACCTGCAGGTAAAATTATTCCATAACTGAATATTCCATAACTTTTTTTAATTACAAAAGGCACTTTATTCATTCTTTGTACAAAAGAATAAGTTAAAAAATATAACGGGTGGGTACAAAATGCTGGACAATAAAAATATACTTAATTAGCCATTGTATAATAATATAAAAAAATAATACTGATAAAATTTGGGCTTTAAAGGGGCTATGTCTTCATAGACCTTTTTCGCAAATACACAGTGTGCACGAGTTTCCCATAGCCACAGTGCATGCTGGTCTAGCTAGTGATACAAATTGATCGCTACCTAGACCAGCATGCACTGCGGCTCTGTGGGAAATGTGTGCACACTGTGTATTTGAGAAAAAGGTCTATGATCAAGAGGCCCGTCATAATCAAAGGAGGCCTGTGGCTGTACATGGAATTCTCAACCAGTTACTGCACGCACGTGCCCTCCCTCTGTATCATATCTAACGAGACACACGTGCAGTAACTGTGTGAGAGTTCATAATTTCATGAACAGCCACAGGCCTGCTTTGATCATGACTACGTAGCCACTTTAATATCTACAAAGCTGTAGAAAGTTCTAAAAATTGTAAATAGATGGTTCTAATGATACTGCTAAAGTATGATATAACCAGTTTTATTTTACAGCATAAAATTTACACCTTGTAATTTACAAAAATAATGAATGTCCGTAAGTTTGTATTTGAGAAATTGTAAGTCAACATTTTCATGAACATTTTATTAAAATATTCCAGTATGTATCGACATACCAGTAAAATTAACCTTGCAGGTATGAACAGAATTGTTGTCAAGATTTTGTTTTGCTTTTGTCTGTGGTATGATAAAGCTTTGTGTACTTAGTAGTGCTTTCAAAGATAAGGTAAGCGTGTAAACGCTGCATCGCTTGAGTTAGGCTACTCTGTATAACACACAAGGACATTGGTGCAACTAAGATGGTTGCGATAATAACGTCAGGTGAATTGGGTCAAAAGGGCAATATTCTTTATCCCTGATGCAAGAATTACATATAACCTATACTTAGTTTCATTCCAAAAAATATTTGAACACATGTATTTAATTATTGTTATCAGATCTAATCATTCGGTGACAAGTTTTACGATGGTCTTTATGGGCAAAATATATGGACATGCAAGTTCCGATACTAAATTCATCAGTACGAAGAAACAGAAGCTTTCTAAAACGAATATAATGGAAGATTATTTACAATGATTGCTACAAATGCTTACATTGACTTCTACACACTCAGAAAGAACTTGGCTTTTGGACGAGATAATGAATTTAGCACACATGATTTCAGAGGAAAATAATGTTAATTGAAATTTTTTTGTTTACGTCAATTTGTTGTGTTGTTTTAGTACTATTATTCTTATTTTTTAAATTGTCATCTTCTATAGCTGCTGTATACCTTTATTACACTGTGACTTTCCTCGTCTTGTTCCTTGTATACATAAACAATCATGACTACTGAATCTATGACATAGAAATGGCCAGCCTTTCCAGCCTTTGTAAGGCCATGTCTGAATTGCTACGGCTAGATTTCTACGTCATCATGCGTTGAAGTATAGGACGTCTTTAGCAACACACCTAGCAACAGTCATAGCTGTAGCCGCCAATTCAGATACGGCCTTATTGTGAGGCCCTTTTCAAAACCAGAGCTTGAGCTTAGGTTCCATCCACCTGTTTGAAGCCCTGTACCAAAAGTGCATGTTTTCAAATCAGCTGACTGAGCCTAAGCTGGAGCCTAAAGCCCAACCCATGGTTTCAAAAAGCGCCAGAGTTGGTTTTGATTTGGAGATGTGGAATAAGCTTCCTGCATACATGTACATCAGAGATGCCAGTTCATTCCACACATTCAAGAAACTCCTCAAAGTTCATCTGTTCCAGCAGGCTTAACCCTTTAGAGACCATAGCGGCGAAAAATTTGACCTACTTCCGCTCAAAGCAGAGGGTCAAAGAAAGGTATCGGACCTAATTGCTTTTCCAATTTTCCCATGTTAATAACATAGAATCTACAATTCCAAGATGAAGCCATGCATCTCTGTTTCATATTAATTTTCCTAAGTATAAACGGAGCGTATGGTGATGGTTATACAGAAATGAACGGTCTCTAAAGGGTTAATAACCATTCATTTTGTGCCTCAGCACCTAAGAGCAAATATTTGATTTTGGCGCTACATAAATTACATTAATTAATTGAATGATGAATTGATTGATTATGAGACAAAAGAGATGCATTTTGAGAAAGGCCAAGGATTTTTCATAACCTTTTTTTCAGTCACTTGCCGGTCGGACCAGTAAGCTTGCCGTTTCTCAAACACTATTGTTTCTAATGGTTTCCCGTCAACAGGGTGATTTGTTTCAGACTTAAATTAAGGCCATGAATGGTCGAGCATGCCCCAGTTTTTTATGGAGCTTTGTAATGAACAAGCTGGCAGGATAATTTAGAGAAAATTGTTTAAGTTTAATTTGGGTTTTTTAAGGGGACTATTGTTATAGAGGACACTGATTGTCTGGTTTGTATTAAACGGCCCGAAGTAGAAACATCACGTGCCCCTGGAGGCGTTCGGAGGAGCACCCTCATGGGGGCCGGCAGAGCTCTGTTCCCCAACAAGTGGCCAGGCATTTACTCTCCCACTGGAACATTATCTCCTGTCATGGTGCATACCAGCTGGTCCCATCTGGATAACAGGTATGTCTTCCTCACTGTCCGTACTAAATGCTTCGTTCACATAAACCGCTTCATCGTAGCGCCGCCGACCTTTACCCTTCCCGCGAGATCTAGTCTTGCGCAGCCGATGTCTGGCATCTGCCTCTTTGCTTCCCTTCTGTGGTTTGCAAGGATTGGTCTTCTCATTCCCTGAGCTGGAGGACAGACTGTCCAAGGCGTTTGGAAGAGGGAAGCTCTCAATGCTGATCGCTCTCTCGACAGGTTGCGCCCCTTCGGGGTAGTCCCGTATGAGATGATCCAGGTCTTGTTTAGAATCACGTCTAAATGGTGCATTCCTGGGGCCCTCTCTCAGACTGTCCCAACACCTGTTGGAGCCTGCCAGGGCCGCGTTGACCTGTGAGGTCACAAGGTCGCTTGCGTGCGAGGACAGGGAGTCTGTTCGGTGCACATAGTTGGAAGACGAGGTGCTACTCTGGGAATCCAGGACTTCTGAGCTCGACAGCAACTGGGGATCGCGTCTAATGAATGACGCTGAGAGGGGTTTCACTTTGTGGTCAGGCAGTCTTCGTTTGTCTGGTTTCCCAGTAGTGTTGGGCCGCCTGGTGTTGCTGAAGCTATGGGGTCTGTCGTTGGGTAAAGCTACCGTAGTTGGTCCCAGGGTGGCAACAGGTCTTTGGATTGGAGGTCCTCCAGCTGCCATCTGTTGACCCCAAGCTTGCTTATGATTAGTGAAGTTGGAATGCTGCAGGTGTGCTGCAGGTGCTGCCTGCATGTCTAAGGTGCCTGTCAGTAGACAACATAAGTAGCATAAGTGACTGATAACAACTTCAAATTTTTAAATAATGAAATATAAAACATATTATATATTATATACCACACACACACACACACAAAAGTCCTTGTCATTTGATTGGTGGAACACACGTTACATGTCATCCTTTATTTTGCTATGTATACTGCCGCGACTCTCCAATAATGCTGTTAAAGTTAAATAATGGATATTTATCGGACACTTTGCAGTGTCGTGTCCAAGTGAGGCAAGATCACATCACAACGGACAAGGGCACTTCCATTTGAAAATCTTCAAGTCTATGGGAAACTTTTGAAGGGGCACCAAGGCCAAGAGCAGGGGCAACAGAGGCCATGGCCTTTGTGTAATTCTAGGCCAGGCTTCTCTTCAACACTGTCCACCTACCCAGATTCAGCATTGGCTTCGGGAAGCTGAGCCGCCCCTGGGCGTCTCGGATGTTTGGCAGGGCCTGAGGCGGATCAGGAAACGTTGTCGCTGCCGAGCTCCATGTGCTCCGAGGTCGACTGCGTGTCATGGCCACTGTCGTGTAACTCGTGCTGCTGCCGGAACTCATCTTGACGCTGCAGCTGCAGCTGGCGGAAGATTTCAAGCTCCAGATGGGCCCTGGAAAGTAAGAACAGATGAAATCCGCTCAGCCACAGAAAGAAAGTCTGCTAATAGCGTACATTGATCAATACAGCTTACAATGTCAATTCTGGGCAAAAAATTAATACAACTTAAGCAGAAAATACTGTTTCTGCTGAGGAGGTAACCAGCTTAACAATGTACATTACATAATATATTTTATTTGGTAACCCATTTCTGCCAAGCAAGACTAATCTGCACTTAATCAGAAATTCACTCAGCACAGAAAAGAAACTCTGCATTATACCTGAGCTGTTTCTCCCTGTCCTCGTCTGTGAAGCAGTTGCCATCAAGGAGTTCCCTCAGCTCAGGGTTGTGATTGTAAAGCTGGGTCTCAATCTTCTGCACCCTGTCCTCAAGGCGGACGCTGTCGAAGAGATTCATCTAAAAGGGAAATCAAAGCAACACAGAGAAGTTTACGATGTAATTCTTTCTTTTTGCCCTACACCAGGGCTGCGTTCCTCTTGGGCTAACAATGCAAATGTTTGCCAACTACGCGTACGTTTTTAAAGTGGAAGGCGTTAAGTGCAAAAGGCGTTTGCACACGTTTGTGAAATTCGGCAAATGCTCTGCGGAGGTGTTAGCTATGTTGGGGTCCAGATGGAATTTCCCTATTAGTTTGCCACAGGGTGGAATTTTTCTTGTGAATTTTTCTTGTGAAGATTCTGCCCTCAGAGCAGCCAGTACGTACCTCTGAGCAGGTGCTTGACATCCCTTCTTCCATCATGCCATGGGTGCCGTCAGAGTCCTCAAAGTAACCATATGGCTTCTCCGGTAGGCCGTGCTGATTGGAGATGGCGTTCATCCGGAACAGCAGCTCATCCACCTGGTATTCGATCTCTGCCATCGTAAACTCCTGCCGGCAATAACACAAAATATGTGGTGAGTAGATCTGTGAGTGAAGCTCGGTGAATGCATGAACAATCACTGATAACAATTTGGGCCGCTAGGATTTGAAATTATGCATGGATGGTGGCGATACAATCCAGTAAGGTTTGTAAGATACCATGTACATGATTTCACAGACAATGTATACAGTAATGGCGACCGTGTTTGCTTTCATGATCTAAGCTTACAGGTGTTTTTACACACGGAATACCATGATTTGAAAGGATTTTAGTTAGAATTTTAGGTAAAGAAGGTAACAGAAAAATTTGTTTTTATTGCAAAAGGCAATCACTTTGGTAACATTTTGTTTGCTTGAGACGACAGTACTTCTTCGCACAACTGTCACGTAACAAACGATTACTTCATACACATTCACAAACAATGTTTCTAATTTCACTTGATCTTTGTTACGTTTCAAACCTCAAAGCTTCAATTTGGTAAAGCAAACAAAATAAGGTAATTCGAAAGGTAATTTCATCCTCTGCAAATAAACCGAGCTTGTAAACGCATGAAAAGAATCACAACAAAAGTTGTCTAAGGACTTCTAGATGCTCAAGTGCTAAAGGGTTAAAATGATTCATAAACACGGTTCAGTCAATCGAGACAAAAACTCGCTCATACCGTTGGTAAAGTTGTTGGCTTGTCTTCCTCAGGGAGTCTCCTGAGTCCAACACGGATCAGGAACATATTCCAGAAGAAGAGAATGACCTCTTTACCTCCCACGGCCTGAATGCATTCCTGCTTGGTCTTCTTGTAGCTGTGACACAAGATGGCTTTTATCTATCCAGGAAAGAAAATATTATAATACTCGGTTCTTATATAGCGCACATATCCTGGTATAAACTACAATCCAGGTCATAACTCATTGGGCCCCTGATCAATGTTGACTCTCTCATTGCGCGGTCTGCACTCCAGCCGGGGTGGTTACTATTATAATAATAATAATAATAATAATAGTGGCTTCTTATATACGTTCATATCCGTCACTCAGTGACGCTCAAGGCGCTTCATTTTAGAGCTTAACAAGTAATAACAATTGTCTTACTTATTGAATTTCCTTTCATATAATTTAAAAATCATTAAAATCAGCCGATAAATGTTCAAGCTCTTGGTCTTTGTTTCCCCAGTGTGTTCTGTAAACCCAAACACTTTTTTGCACACAACCATATGGCGCTCCGTAGGTGTTTGGCATTTCGGATCTTTCCCCTCCCTCCAATTTGAAATGATTGCATAATAGCAACCCTATTATATTTTACCATCACTGGAAAGATCCAATCTTTCTCTTTCCAATGATGGTAAGCTTTGGTATGGAGGGTGAATATGGACAAAACTACAGCTTTTTAACAAATGGCCTTTGTGCTCAGGCTGGAGTGCTTTTTTGTGTGTTATCTTGGGCGACTAAAGTCGCCATTGTGGCTCAAGCAGGGTATAGTGCACAGTCGACTAAAGTCGCCATTGTGGCTCAAGCAGGGTATAGTGCACAGTCGACTAAAGTCGCCATTGGGGTTGAAAGGGTTAATAGAGGCAATTATGGTGAAGTGCCTTGCTCAAGTGTCTTGACCTGGTATTGAACCCACACTCTGATGATTCAACCATCAGAACTTGTGTCCGATGCTCTAGACTGCATGGACACAGAAATACAAATGGTTCGACTCAAATGATGCAAATCTTGTAATTGTATCAAAAATATTGTAACATGGTTATTTTTGCTCTGTACCGAGATCGCTCTAAACAATGCAATTTCAGTGCTTTCTGTGAAGTAAGAAAAATAATCCACAAGCCATTGGGGAGGCAGTTGGTCCCAAAACACTTTCTTATAAGGGGCATGCTTTCGACAACCTTTACTATAAACAAGTTTCTGGCATAGAATCCCATGATCAAAACAATCGTTGGAAGCAATGCAAAACAATGGATCGGTATAGACCCCTTGCATTGTCCGCCGAGGTCAATTAATGGAAACGTGCACGCGCCGCGCACAACTCTCAGCCAATGATAGGTCTTCACTGACCTCAGTGAGGGCGCTGTTTGGGTCTTGTGACGACACGTGCAAGGGGTCTATAGACCAGAAAACAGTTCACTCACCAATCCAGCCATCAGAATGACCATACTGATGATGTAGACAGAGTGGAACAGCGGCCACATTGTGGGGAACTCCATGGCGAGATCTTGGGCATCTGCAGGTTGGCCAACAATCATGCCACTCAGGATGTTGGGGGAGATGTAGAGGTGCTTCAGCGGGTAGAAATGGGTGCAGAACAGGAGCACACCCAGGCAGGCAAAGGCGACTTCAAGGATCACTAGGTACAACTGTTTGAAATGGATGTCACCAGGAGCAAAGGGTTCAATAACAATTTTTGAAAAATAAACCAATTTAGAATAATACAATAACAATTTTTTTTTTTTTTAATAGGAAGAACCATACTCAATCTTCTTTGGATGAAATATAAAAATGTAGATTAAATAATGACTTGAAGAATTCATCAATTTTGATTGGTTTTTGGGTCCTGGTTGCCCAGGGGCAAGGGCAAGGCCATTTTCTGTGGCACGGTGTATGGAAGCCAACTTGATGACTGCAATTTCCTTTCGCGGGTCATTTGGAAGCCAGTTTGCCGACTTGCTGACAACCAATATTCCCCACACTATTTCAAGAAAAACTAGCATAAAAAAACCAGGGTCAAATTTTCTTAGATTTGGCTCGAGTTCCGATCACTGACATGACGTTAAGGCCGATATACCTGTTACTCATCTAGCATGGTTTGCGGTAACACCATGTACATGAAATAACTCTCTATGAGCCACGGTGGTTCTTAATGACTCATTGACTCAACATTACAACCTAATCGTTTGATCAGATTTCTCTTGCAGACGACTGGGACATTCTGATCGAAATGTCAAGTTGTTGTTCCACCACTGGATCATTCATAACGATAATAATACTGGGTTCTTATATTGCGCTTTATCACACCCCTAGGGGCGTATCAAGGCGCTCAGTATTTTTTCCTGCAAGGTATGTGGAGCTACGTTTTGAAGTACGAGACCTATTCCTTTACATAGCACCATGTAATGGTTTACAATGTGCCGTGGCGATCAAACCAGGAACACCTGGGTGAACCCCTTTTCTTTTACGATTTAAGTGCACTGGGTTCTTTTAAGTGCATTACAAGGGACCTACGGCTTTACGTCCTATCCAAAGGACGCAGCAATAATGGTTAAGTTTCTTGCTTAAGAACACAAGTGTCACGACCAGGACTCGAACCCACACTCTGCTGACCAGAACACCAGAGCTTGAGTCTGGTGTTCTTATCCGCTCGGCCACGACACGCCATTAGAACCACCACAACTTAAAAGAGAGATTTCATGTACATGGTTTTCCCGAACACCTTACTAGAATGTATTCCACACCATGCAGAGTTTCAAATCCAACATCTGCTGAGCATCATTGTTTCGGCGCTAAGCAAAAAATCCTGCTTAACTGGTAGAAACTGTCTGCCATTGTAACCAGATTGAAGGGGAGGGGAGGAGAGGGTGGGATTAAACAGTGAGACCAACTTACAGCAAATACAAGAATTTCTTTGACTGCGCCATCAATGACGGCCCCAAACATTGCAACAGTCTGGTTGAAACGCAGCAAATGCAGAAACTTGATGCAGACAAGGAAGATTATACTCCCCAATAAATCTTTCAGAATCTGTTGGGAAAACCAAATACATTAATGGCACTTTTGTTAATAGCCCTTCTACGGTTTTTTTCTGCACTGCAACAAGTTGACTATTAATGTGGAACGCATTGTTTTCCTTTGTGATAGCAATCATGGACCTATTGTCCCCTTTTGTTATAAGTCCTGGGTTTGAATGTCACTCTGTGTACATGGGAATACAGTTCTTTGATGTTCCTCTTATGAACTGAAAAATCACCTGTTGAAAACCACTATGAAACAGTTACTTCCAACATATTTACACCTAAAATATTCACACTTTTTGTCTAATAAGTACTTAAATCAACAAATCTACGATCATATGGAATTACTCTTTATTTTTCTGTTATTCACAATGGTGTCATTGTGACATACAATGCATCTACTTAAAAGCAAGATCTTGGGGTTTTTAAAAGTGAGTTTAAAGGCAAGTACAAATGCTGTACTTGCTTTTATTTTTATTTTGTATGTAAAACAACAGGGAGAAAGTGAAGTGCAAGGTCTGTAGCATTGATATTGATGTTTGAAATTAACACATGTCTAGTTTTTATTGTTATTATTACTCTTCTCTCTGGGCCTAAATCAACCAACCTGATCCCAGTAAGCAAGGAAGGACATATCTACGAACTCCTCCATGTAGGTTCCTCTCAGGTGCTGTGTGGCATTGTTGACAAAGACAAAACGGCATACGTACAAAGCAAAGTACGTCAGTGACAAAAGTATCATGCCCATCTGGGGGAAAGAGGATGGAAAAGAGACGACTTGACATCAGAAAATCTGAACACAACCCAAACCCCTACACAAATTTTCAAACAAAGCTAAGGTACTATATTAATCGGTAGAAATTATACTTAAACATTTTTAAGTTCACATAGATATTTTTGATATTTTTACAACGATCTGGTTCCTTTATTGTTAATCACACAATCTTACAACAACAACAACAACAACAACAAATATATTAAGTCAACAGAGGTCACTCCGCATAAGCCCTACCTCAATCCATGACCAAGCACTTCGGAAGAATTGCGCTTTGATCTTGACAAGTTTCTGAACCGCTCTCATGCCAGATACCGCAACTAGAAGTAAGAACAGAAGCTAGATGGCAAAAAAAAGAGAAAATAAAGAAATTTAGAATCATTATGTGATTGCATTAAAACCTTGGGCGGAGAATAAATTCCTACGTAATTTACAAGTAGGTGTGATTATCGTGCAATATTTTTGTTGGTGAACACAATCCCTTCTCACATCGTCTAAACAGATAGATATGGACCCTGTAGACCCTAGAAAACAATTGTTGTGAGCTATAATGATAACAATAATAAAAACTGGCAGGTGAAAGTGAAAGTAGTCCCAGTGGTGGTTGGAGCACTTTGCACCATACCAAAAGCAGTGGGGAAACATCCTCATAGTACACAGGATGTCACATTCTTAGAGCTGCCAACATTTGCATCTTGCAATCAAGGAGATTTTGTATAATTACATTCACAATAACAGAGGAAAAGTTTCCATAATCAGGGAGATTGTCAAATTTGTTCAACAGAACATGGAAACATTGGGGTTTTTTCAGGGAACTTTCTGCAGAATCAGGGAGAGTTGGCAGCTCTGCATTCTAGAGGTGACTCTGTGCATCGCCACAAATAGACATTGGTCAAAACAAGGGCTGTGTTTCCCTTCCCTGACTTTGCAACTTCACCACTTACATAAACATCTAAAGAGGGAGAGAGAGCATCGAATAATCAAAAAACAGGACAAATCTCAGGCATGAATCTATCATCTTTACAGGTATTAAGTAATTTGAAATTTGGTATTTGAAATAAAAAAGTTGCATCTCCTTAAGGTGATCCCCTGGCTGCTGCTTTCTAAGTTGTATTGTGGACTTGGGTGTGATCCCTGGCTACACAGCAGATAACAGTTGTATGGCTTCTGACTGGCACCCCCAATAGGGAGACCGCCAACATAGGGCTAGATAGCTAAGTTTGTAGAGCGCCAGCACGTTAAACCGGAGGTTGTTGGTTCAAATCCCGCTCTAGTCAATTTTTCTTTGTTCAACCCGAATCTTTACAGGTAGTGAACATTTCTTGAGAAAAGAGTACCTCACTAACAATACAAATGTAACAATGACATTTCTTTAAGGGGTTTGAGGACCAGGTTACTTTGAACAATTCTCACCTCACAGCACATGATGAAATAATCGTAGGCGGTCTCATAGCGATGGAGCAGGACGGACTCAATCTTGGGCAGGTGATGGACAGCACCGGTGCCTGGCATCTCAGAGAGCAGAGCCACCGACCTGTAGGATTGAAGACAGGTCATAACCTCAATAATTCAAATAGATGTTTGAGTTAAGAGAAAGTGAATAAAGACGCTGTGACATCAGTTACACATGGTGCAAGAGCACCCCACGTCCCAAGAAAAATAATAATAATAAAATAATTATAAGAAAGTTGTAATTTTATGAGAGATCGCCTAACATCACAAGGCCGGCTTGCCACTCCAAGGTGAGGGCTACACTTAACCGATTTGGGCTATCGACCCAAATCAACTGTCACCAGGGGCACGTTGCCACCTACTCCTGGGGCTGAAACAGGGTTACCCCCCTTCACAGTCCGTATGGATGTAGGCATGGATATCATCCACTAGGAGCCTGGCTGGTAGAGCAGAATGCACTACCTTCCCAACTTTTTACGAAGCAATTATGGCCAAGTGCCTCACTCAAGGGCACAAGTGTCATGACTGGGATTCGAACCCACACTCTGCTGCTGACAACACTAGAGCTTGGGTCCGATGAACTAAATAGAATTAGCTATTGCAAACTGCTTACCAACCAAAAGGACTTATGGTATAAATGCAAAAAATAGTTATGGCCTGATGTTTCGACCCTAGAATCTTTCTCAAAGGCTAAGTGACAACACAACGCACATAAACAGGTACACTATTGCAACAGAAGCAATCAAGTGGAAAGGACTGAAAATAAGAAGGCAGAGAGCACACAGAAAAAGCAAGGGATGAACAATGAAGAAGGAGACAAAATAGCGCAGTACGCAGAGTAAGAACAGCACAATACACAAGGCGAGATATGGACTGTGAAGTATGGGTTAATACCACACTGTTGTTGCCATGGATGAACCAATCAGAATCAATGATTCAAGTTTGCTTGAAGACAATTATAATAATGTTAAGTCTTTTCTGCAAGGTTACAGTAACTTGTTGACAGACTTGGGCGAAAAATTTACTCTCCCCTTAACCTTATTGGCAAAACACCACACCATTTCCAAACTCTGTAAAATAGCTTGTATTAGCCAAAAGAGGAGGCCAAGGCTGCTTCAGACAGTCAAATTTGGTCTTCAAAATCTTCTTAGGGCAGAACAAAAATCGTTTATTTAAAGGTATTAAACAGGATTTGTAAGGATAATAAACATCATTGTTTAATTTTATTAGTCTGAAAACTTACTGATTATGAAGTTCAGACTAGAACCATTTTTTCTGTGAAATATTTCCCTTTGAAATGAAGTCATATTCGAGAAAACTGTATCTAAAAACCTTTTTTTAAAGCGCAACAGCTGATTTTGGTTGATGTAACCAAAATTAAGGACAATGTGTTTACTGTTCAGATATCAGATTAAGCCACAATTTTCACAGTTTTTTGTTTAGGTATGGTTGATCACACAAATCATAAACACAGTCTGCGACTATTTTGTCAGCTCTACGAATCCTGAGTAGTAATACCTTTAATATTGGTTAAATAGAATAGGATACGTCATTTGCCGATCTAATTTGCCAGTTTAATTGCTTTTTGTTTAATGTGCTTATTTTTAACAGCTGTGTTTGTAGTCTGCTGGTACAATGAGTATAACATATTTTGTTTATATAATATGCTGTTTCTTTTGAGTTTTGTTTTAAAATTTTTGTTTTAAAAACCAGAATTATTTTACTCAGAGGAACTTACTCCTCGTAGTATTTTCATACAGGTCTGGAATTACAAGGAGGTCATGGCTTCTGTAGCCCCCGGTCTTGGCCTTGGTGCCCCTTCAAAAGTTTCCCATAGACTTTTAGATTTTCAATGGGAAAATGCTCTTTTCAAAATGCCAAATGTCCTTGCCCTCTGAAAGATGAAATTCCAGGTCTGTAGACATCATCGGAAGCTCACTGATGTCAAGTTGACACTTGGTGATGTTGTTCTTAAACCCTCACAGTCCCTTCGGATCCCTTTGGTGTCATCTTTGATGATCGTCTTCTTAATGATGCCCAGGTGGCAAATATTTCAAGAACTGTTAAATTTCACCTCCGTAACCTGACTTTGATCAGGAAGTACCTTGATGCTAGTTGTACACATGCAGCAATTCGAGCACTAGTTCTTTCAAGGTTGGACTATTGTAATAGCCTTCTCTATGGAACATCAACAAAGAATTTGCACTCGCTACAGCTCCTTCAAAATCAAGCCGCCCGTCTCATCTACAAGAAACCGAAATACACGCATACATCACCTCTCATCCAGACCCTGCATTGGCTGCCAGTTTTGCAACGGATTGCATATAAGAACGCAGTACTTACATATAAATCATTATCTAATCAAGCTCCAACTTATCTATGCAACCTTCTCCACACCCGCCAGTCATTGTATAATTTAAGATCCACTTCAGCTGTTGTATTGAATGCCCCACGATCACGTACCAATGTAGGATCTAAAGCTTTTGCTGCAACTGGGCCAAAATGCTGGAACCGTCTTCCTCAATCTGTTCGTTTAACCAATTCCCTGAGTTCCTTCAAATCCCAATTGAAAACCCACCTCTATCCTAAGTTACTCTAGTTTGTATCATTCTTAATTGCATTGTTTTGTCTGTAAAACATGTAGTTTCTCTTTTTGTTTGGTTGCTTTTGTATTTCGTAAGCGCTTTGTATCGCTTTTGTAAAAAGCGCTCTATAAGTAAGGTTATTATTATTATTTACGGTACAGTACTACTAAAGTAAATGAAACTGTATTTGAATGTGAAAATATTCTATCTTTTGATCTATCGATCCCATGGGTTAAGTTTTGAACAACAACACATTGACCTAGTATAAAGAAACATAATCATGAGCAAAGTCTATCCAGTACACTATTATTTGTGTTTCTGTGTTACTAGGTGCACGCACAACTTATTTTTTTACAAAGTCTAAGTCAAAATGCTGACATCATAGTATCACATGACCCTTCCATGTGTATCAAGAGGTGTTTTTAGCTGCCCGCATAACTGAACGTTCAGCTACCACTGGTGAGTTTTACATGGCATATTTTTCGCAAAATAGTAAAATAAACTTATGAAACACAAGAAACAAATAAATCATGGTATGCAAGAGCCCAACCTACATGTACATGATTTGTTTTGTGATATTTGTTGTTAAGGAGAGTGAGAGTGTTTTAATGTTCAGGGTTCTCCCCATGGTTTTTCAAAACTGTGGTGCATTCTGGACCCAATTTCTTGAAGTTTGGCAGATGCACGCTGATTTGAAACAAGGTCTTCGGAATGTTTTCTTATTGGTTTATTCAAAACCATTGAAAAGTCAAGGTTGCAATCATTTCAAACAATTATCAATTGTTCAGTTTTAAAATCAAGTTGTAGGTCCTTCTTTTGATGTAGTATACCACATTACATATTTGAGTTGGAAATGAATCCTCTGGCATCTATTTTGTTCCTGAAAGTAAAATAGAATCTAGACACAGGACTTTCCAAGAACAGAAGACAGTCTACGTTTAAAATTAGTTTCTGCTTTAAAAGCAGCTCTATGACATTGGGCCCAGGTTCTAAATGCTGATATCTGACGTTATTCATGAGCTTTGAAGTGTGTAACGTCAGATGTTTAGGCTAATTGATGACCTGGTTGAAAGACATATCTAGGAGTATAACTGGCAGTGCAAAAGAAAAAATATACATTTTCTGGGTATTGATAGTGTAACATCGATATACTGCAACTAAGATACACAATAAAAATGTCACTGTAACAATGTAACTTAAACATGAGCTTCATGGCTTTCAACTTGAACATGAACCAAGCATGTCATCTCAATAAATGTTGTATGATTGTGCTAGTATACCAAGCCCATTGCTAAGTGTGACCAATTTAAAAATTGTGGTGTATCTTCTGATGTCTATTCAAACAGACCTCCCCCGACAATAGTACATGCATAAATATGTATACACGCATCAGCAATTTTTAAAAGGTAATAAACTAACTCTTTGGCTTTCTACCATTACAAATCAGCACAAATGCAACAAGGCAACATTGGTGACTACTTCAACCCACACAGGGTTTATGAACAAGCTCAAATAGCGCTCCACTTCCCTAATAAATTTCTCATTCATGTTTGTTTTCAAGGAAAAAATGCAAGTTACGAATTGTAAAAGACAAGGTACAGCGTTGGTAATGATTTAACAAATCTGCTAGTTTCAATTTAGAACAAAGGCTGAATTATGAAGTTCATACCAGCACTAACACTTAAAAGCATATTTTTGGCTGAATAACAGCTGCTAAGTATAACAAAATATTGCTCCAAAATTCACTTGCTGAACAAAAATGTATAAGGAATAAGTGAGACACTTTCATCATTGTTGTTTTGACTTACTGGATTTGTTTTATCTTTGATCGCTTTACTTTAATGAGCATCTTATAAATAAAGGTATTCAGATTGTAAATCTCTTTTGAAAAAGGTTTTGGTAATTAAATGGGAACAACAAATATGTTGAAATTATAAGCTGTTTCTTTTGTATTTCGTTTGGAAAAGTTTGTCCTAAAGATCAGAATTCTCAATTCAGAAGACTGTAAACTTAATTATTCCTCTCATTATTTTCATAGATAACTAATTTTATTGTGCGAAAATGTACAACTGAACAAACGACATTTTTACCTGGCCTTCATGGATGAGGCTTGTCCCAATAAAATCAAGAATTATCTTAAAAATTAATTTGTTGACCAAAAATGAGAGTTTTATACCAAAATGGCCCCAAAAATACACAAAAACCCCAAATAATCTTGTAAAATGCCCGAAAAAGAATTCATGGTGCGCAAGAGCCCACCCTACATGTACATGATTTGTTTTGGGGATACTTGTTGCAAGGGGAGTGAGAGTGTTTTAATGCTGATGCGTTGGGGATCCAGAGTAGAGCCACTCCAAAGAGTCACAATTGCACAAAGGTTCTTTTTTTGTATGCTACAATACATGCAAGAACCAGCGAACGCTAGAGGGCGCTTTCACAATAAGAATGTACGCCCTCTGTTGGCGAAATCTAACAGCGCATAACATGCAAAAACGACTTGATTAATAAAGACTAGTACGTCACTTGTGTGCACACTATAGCAGTGTAACAATTTAACTACTGCTGTAGCCCAGCAGGGCACAATTTCATAGAGCTGCTTAAAGCACAAAAAGTAGCCAAGTACAACAAAATTACGCTTACCAAACTAAGATTACCAGCCAAAATACCATGTCACATGAACAATTTGTGACTGGTATCCTGCTCATTTTCGCTTAGCAGCAAATTATTAAGCCATATCTTCTGCGTAAGCAGCTCTATGAAATTGGCCCCAGGTCTGCTATTAAAATACATCTATCTGATTGTGCTGGTACACCCAACTCTGCACCCATACTCTACCAGCACTTCACCTAGAGAAACCATTAGGGCGACTCAAATCTGGGGTCATAGTTATTGTTGACATCCCACGCCACAAAAGGTAGATCTTTCTACCTCAAAGTCATCCATTTTTCTCATATCCTGTACACTTAAGCTGTTCGCACTGCCATTATATCAAAAACTCTTTGGGTGTAGAAAAGTAGAAAGCAGTGTTGCAGGTATGTAATTGCATGGACATTATTTTAAGATGATCCATTCAGTCTTCCAGATTCTAAATTCGTTAGTACAACTGTTTGTAAATTAATCAAAAATCACCAAATATGCAATGTGGCAAGATTGGTGACTTCCCTCACCATAACTCAGACATGGAACTTCTTGTGCACAAACAAGGAGCAAAATGCCTGTAGTGTTTTTCAGTTTTCTATGAAACCAAAACCCCAGAAAAAACAAGCAAATCAGCTCATCCGCTGAGAAGTTCTTTGTACGATAAAGTATACAAGGATTATGAACACACTTAGTTTAATTTTAAATCTGTACCAAATATGTTTAATCCCTTCCCTTCATCAATTTATGTTTCAGGTTTAATTATCGAATTAACTATCATGTTTTGGTCTTCTATAAAAAAAACTTTAAAAAGAAAGAATAAAAAAGACCTGATAAGGCAAAGTACGGAATTGGCAAAGAATCAAACTTGTTTTGATTATTTTTAATAGATGTTAATTCTGCAACAGGGATAAAGATTATTATAAGTTTACTTGCCCTTACACCGATGTGTATTTTATAAACCCAGTACTTTCCAGAGTTCTGGTAAGCAGAGCCAGAAAATTGGGCCCACTTGTGCTTAAGCTTTTTTTATAGTAGCCCACCGGGCTAGTTAACTGTGCTTTTTGCCAGCCCACAGAAGCTTTGAGTAGCCCAGTTTAATAACAATGAAAATCGTTCAAAATGCATCTTTAAAATAGCATTTTTGGCATTTTGGGTCATTGATTCCAATGATTAAACAAAAAAAATACGAAAGGAAAAGCTGAAAAGGGTTTAAAAAATACATAATAGCTAGAGGAATTTTGATACTAATTTGTTATCTTCGATGATGCCAATGGTGTGTGATCGAATGTATGATAATGGTCGACCATCATGCAGATCACCACGTGCGGACGGTAGTAGTCTTGCTCAAAGCTTTCGCGTAATGATTACCCAACCGGTTGACAGACTCACACAAACATGATGTACATTTCACAAGAATAAAGTTTTGAACCAAGACTATTTTTTGTGCATGCGCAATACCAATGGTAATTTTGTTTCATATACAGGCTAAGTCAAAGTGTACCGGTAAACAGTAATTGGCCTTTATCACACTAGGCTTAAAGTGTAAATAGTAATTGGCCTTTACCACACCAGGGAAAACATTTTGTTTTATTGTATGGTTCCCAGTCTGCATCATCTGTTAATAATATAGTGACTAAGCAGGTTACTGACTACTGGGGGCTAGCTATGCAATGTGGAAGCTGCTGTGTGTGATAGAGTGCAGGTGAGTGTGGTGTAATAAAAGAGCAGAAGGTAGCGAACGACCATGTAAGTGTGTAGGTTTTTTGGATTATGGTTAAATACAGTTACTTTCTTAACACACATAAGGTAAAGTTTAAAAAAGGTTATTTTATTTATTCAGATCTGAAAAAAAAACACCATGCAAAATGAGAAGTGATTGTTAATACTCATAATAGCCCGCAGTAGTTTTTACTAGACATTGTACACCGGGCTAGCATTAAGGTCGACCCCTGGTTTAGGAATTAATAACTCATCAAAACAATTGCAAGATTGAAAACACATTGACAGTTCTGCACAAATGCAGAAGTCGGAAAAGAAACAAAAAAGTAGTCTCCGAAACAGCAGTTTAAACAAAAAGCTCAACTTCAACCCTCATTTTTTTTTTAAACAAGGAAGTACTATGGCTGTGGACCACTATACTCACTTTGTAAAAGCAGTGAAGAAATTATTCATAAAATTGAGCACAACAAAATGATGCTTACCAAAACAAGGTTACCAGCCAAACTAAATTGTCACATGTACAAATTGTGGCTGGTATCCTGCTCAGTTTTGCTCAGCAGACAACTGTTAAGCACTATTTTCTGCTTAAGCAGCTCTGTGAAATGTATGCCTAATTGAAAACTAGTGGATCTGTAAGTTGCACTTCATAAGAAAACAAAATAATAACATATTGTCTATCTGACACAAAGTCAATTAGCCAATAAATTTGTTCTGTCCACTACCTCTGACCTCCGACAGTGACATTGACCCTGAGGTTAGCAAACTTAATGCTGGGGAAAGTATCGACTGCTGGCACCCATCATATCTCCCTAAAATGTCTCAAAACACAGCCATCTGATGGTTATTTAAACCCATTCATCAAATGATATAAATGGCGGTAAATATACTGTGTTTATTTTAGGTTCTATGATGAGCGACGAAGTAGCAAACAATCAGACCAGGATACTCCTGTGGGCCTCGCCAAGAAGGGTTATCCGAACCACTTTTTTGGTTCGTGACCTTCGTTTTTTTAAAAATGCGTAAAAACGAGCAAATTTGATGGTTTCTTTTCTCAACTGTTCTTCTCCATTCCTGGAAGACCTTTAGAGTCATGTTTTAGTGTATTTTGTAGCCTAAATAGCCCATAACGAAGCCGGTGTGTCCCTTTAAAGGTCTTTAAAACAAACATTTATTTTAAAGACCTACATGGTTGTATTACTTCAATGAAAGCTGGGGAGGCAGATTTTAGATAAGAGCCCAAGTTCATACAGCTGCCAAGTTTTAAACAAAAACTGTTCCCAAATTAATTTGCTTCACACAAATGTTGAAGAAATAATGACCACACTGTTACCGTTGTTGTCTTTACTTTTGAGTTTGATTTACCTTTTAATTGCTCCACTTTACTGTGGGTATTTGTAGATTGTAATGCTATTTTGACAATGTTTATGGTAAAATGATAAATGATAATTTATTTTTAAAGGTGTTCATATTTTGGTTAAATTCAAATTTACTTTGTGTAAATAATTTTGGAAGAAAGTTCTTGGTCAATCTCCTGTTTGAAAAATGCAATGGGTGGGGGAGGGGGGGGGGGCGGTATTGAAAAAAACCCAGAAATAATAGAGTTACCACACTACTTTTTTTTAACCTGAACTAAGCATACATAAAGAATTCAGTAAACATTATGAACTAACAATGTAACTACTGCTGTAGCCCAGCAGATCTGCTATTAAAATACATCAATCTGATTGTGCTGGTACACCCAAGCTCTACACCAATACTCTACCTACACTTCATCTAGAGAAACCATCAGAGCGACTCAAATCTGGGGTCATAGTTATGGTTGACATCCCACGCCACAAAAGGTAGATCTTTCTACCTCAAAATCATCCATTTTTCTCATATCCTGTACACTAAAGCTGTTCGCACTGACATTATATCAAAAACTCTTTGGGTGGAGAAAGTAGAAAGCAGTGTTCCAGGTATGTAATTGCATGGAAATTATTTTAAGATGATCCATTCAGTCTTCCAGATTCTAAATTCGTTTGTACAACTGTTTGTAAATTAATCACAAATCACCAAATATGCAATGTGGCAAGATTGGTGACTTCCCTCACCATAACTCAGACATGGAACTTCTTGTGCACAAACATAGAGCAAAATGCCTGTAGTGTTTTTCAGTTTCTGCAAAACCGAAACCCCAGAAAAACAGGCAAATCAGCTCATCCGCTGAGAAGTTCTTTGTACGATAAGTAAAGTATACAGGGATTATGAACAAACTTAGTTTAATTCTAACTCTGTTTCAAATATGTTTTATCTATTCCCTTCATCAATTTATGTTTCAGGTTTAATTGTCAAATTGATTAGTTTTTCATGTTTTGGTTGTATATAAATAATTTTTAAAAATTTAAAAAGAAGGAATAAAAAAGACCTAATGAGGCAAAGTATAGAATTGGCAAAGAATCAAACTTGTTTTGATTATTTTTAATAGATGTTAGTTCTGCAACAGAGATAAAGATTATTATTAGTTTCTTTGCCCTTACACCGATGTGTATTTTATAAACCCAGTACTTTCCCGAGTTTTGGTAAGCAGAGCCAGAAAATTGGGACCCAGTTGTGCTTAAAGACACTGAACACGTTTGGTAATTTGCAAGATTACTAGACATTGTTTGTACACCGGGCTAGCGTTAAAGGCACTGTACAAGTTTGGTAATTACTCAAAATATATATTAGAATAAAAACTGACTTGGTAACAAGCAACAGAGAGCTGTTGATAGTATACAACATTGTGAGAAATGACTCCCTCTGATGTAACGTAGTTTTTGAGAAAGAGGTAATTTCTCACTAAAATAATAAAAACTTCTTGCAAGAAGTGTTTATTCCTACATCTGAAAGCACACAAATTTTGTACAACAAGGGTGTCTTTTCTTTCATCATTTTCTTGCAACTTCGATGACCAATTGAGCCCAAATTTTCACAGGCTTGTTATTTTATGCATATGTTGGGATACACCGAATGAGAACACTGGTCTTTGACAATTACCAAACATGTACGATGCCTTTAAGGTCGACCCCTGGTTTAGGAATTAATAACTCATCAAAACAATTGCAAGATTGAAAACACATTGACAGTTCTGCACAAATGCAGAAGTCGGAAAAGAAACAAAAAAGTAGTCTCCGAAACAGCAGTTTAAACAAAAAGCTCAACTTCAACCCTCATTTTGTTTTTAGAAACAAGGAAGTACTATGGCTGTGGACCACTATACTCACTTTGTAAAAACAATGAAGAAATTATTCATAAAATTGAGCACAACAAAATGATGCTTACCAGAACAAGGTTACCAGCCAAACTAATGTCACATGTACAAATTGTGGCTGGTATCCTGCTCAGTTTTGCTTAGCAGACAATTGTTAAGCACTATTTTCTGCTTAAGCAGTGAAATTGGCCCCAGAACACAATGTATGCCTAATTGAAAACTAGTGGATCTGTAAGTTGCACTTCATAAGAAAACAAAATAATAACGTATTGTCTATCTGACACAAAGTCAATTAGCCAATAAATTTGTTCTGTCCACTACCTCTGACCTCCGACAGTGACATTGACCCTGAGGTTAGCAAACTTAATGCTGGGGAAAGTATCCACTGCTGGCACCCATCATTTCTCCCTAAAATGTCTCAAAACACAGCCATCTGATGGTTATTTAAACCCATTCATGAAATGATATAAATGGCGGTAAATATACTGTGTTTATTTTAGGTTCTATAATGAGCGACGAAGCAGCAAACAACCAGACCAGGATAATCCTGTGGGCCTCGCCAAGAACATGCTCCTCGGTCCTCCTCAAGAGCTTGAGCAACATCCCTGACTCCAAGATGATCTTTGAGTTATTCACAGTAGCCTACTTCTTTGGGCCAGAATGTCTCAGCAAAAATGTCCTGCCCGAGCCCATCGAGGAGAGCGATGACCTTGATGGGGATGGCCTACTTAGAGGAGGTCAGGGGTCAGGGTTCAAGAGCTCCATCGCAACATTTGAGTGGGTCAAGCGGCAACTTGAGGCAGGCTACCCAGGATATAGGGTCATCATTTCCAAGGAGTCAGTCCCTTGGCTGAACGGGAGATTTGACCTCCTCCCAAAGGGCTACCGGCACATGTTCTTGATCAGGAATCCTTACAAGATGTTTCCCTCGTGGAAGAAGTTGAATAAGGAGGTTTTGAAGCTTTACCACAACGTTGACGTCTCCCTAGAAGACCTCATTCTGGATGAGCTACCGCCGGCAATGGTCCCTCCAGGACTGACATACAAAGAAAACACGGACTTGTGGCGACACATCAAAGAAAACAACCTGGATCCCGATCCGATTATTATAGACTCAGATGAGCTCCTAAGAAAGCCAGACGCAGCCTTGTCCAGTGTCTGTGCAAAGCTTGGAATACCTTACAGCGACAGTCTGCTCTCTTGGGAACCAGGTTTAAAGGTGGTTGACAACTGGGTTGCATGTGGCAATACCAAATACATGATGGAGAACAGTGGCTTTTTTGACAACTTCAGGAATTCTACAAGTTTCAGAAAACCAAAAGACGACACAGAGATTCCGGATTTGGCTACTTTTTCTCCTGATTTGCAGCGATGTATTGAATACAGTATGCCTTACTACTCACAAATGTTTGAAAATCGATTGGGGTTTTAAAAGACACTGAACATGCTTCTAGTATGAAATCAACCCAGTGCTCAGAGATACAGCTGGCTATTGAAAAACAAAAATCTGACAAATCTAACGCTAAAAGAATGCATGTGTCTGGATTTTGGGCAACCATGTTCGGAGTTTGGGTGAAGTGACCCAGGCATCAGTGTGGCACTCGGTGTGTGAATCCCTGCTGGCGGTAGTGGGACTCAGGCCCGAGTAAATAAGGGAAATATTACTCAATGAAAAAAATGATGAAATTATAACAACGCCATATGTATCTTATTTTAAAAAGCTCACAATATGGATCTTCCGAAATACAAAAGTAATCCATGCATCAGTCACATCAAGAAATTTTGATTTTGTTTTTGTTTTTACCTGCATTTAGCGTTGTCACCCTTTACATCTTGACAGTTTACAATCAATAGAAATTTTGACACACATTGACTCGACGTTTCTCACAGGTCATAGGTCAGTCAGTGCATACAAGTATTCATCCACAGAGGTATTATAACTATTTTTAGAAATAGTGCTTTTACCAGAGAAAGTGCATACTAATTGGGTAATTGGAGCCTATTGTTTGTTTCAATCCTATACAGTTGTAGATATATATATACTATAAAACTAACCTGTGAAAATTGCATTTCAAAAGGTTGTAGCGTTTTTGAGATATTGCCGAAAATCTGGAGCGGTTGTGTCCACGCAGGAAGAATAATCTGCATTGGAACACACACTCTGAGAAGCGTTACCGTAACGCTTCTCAATATTCAAAATATTTTGGGGATAAAAAGTGATATATTTTTCCATAACCGCAGTCCTTCGAAGTAAACAGTCTCTCAAAATGCATTATACTATCCAAAGCTGCTGTACTTCTTACCAAGTAAATTCTTTTTGCCATAAATTTTCAGAGTCATTACCAAACATGTATGATGCCTTTAAGAATACAAATCTTGGGGGAAAAAACATCTAATATTGGAAATTAGAAAAGTTGCTTCTCTGCCAGTGCTGTTTGAGTCGATTCCACATTCTGCACTCGGGTCCAACTTCAGTCATAGTGTTGTTGACTCGACTTGAGTCACATCCAAAAAAAGACTCCGACTCGACTATCATAACTTTGATTTGACATTAAGGACTTTTTCCCGAACAAGAAGTTTTACAAAAGCTATATTAAACATAATGTGGATGCTTAATTTGTTATCACCATGGCAAAAAAGTACTACATCAATATTCATAAAGTTCAGTACACAGGAAAACCCAGTCCTGATCATAATTTCACAGGTTGGAATTTTGTGTTAATTGAAACTAGAAACTGAAAATTACTCCACTCTTCAAAAAAAAAAATTGCTTTTTACAGATACATTTGAGTGCTGGCTGAAAATTTGTAGTTCTAGCCTAGTGTGCTCAATGCACACCAAACATGCATGAAAGCCGTGTAACATCTGCACTTAATTAGCAAAGCAAATAAATACATGTATAATTACCTTATAATTACATTACAATACATAGCAAGACAAGTTCTCAAAGAACAAAATCTACACAGCAAAGTAGATATACACATGAAGTTACCGCCAACCGAATATACATTGATACCTCACCATGCAATGCCTCAAATTCCAAGTATGAACGCAATCACGCAGGTCATTCACATACAAACTTTCTCACGTGTGTGCACATCGACAGCTGTGAGAGCCTTCGGCGTAGCGTTTTCATTATGCGTACCAGTTGCAAAACCGAGTACCAGTGCTCAATACAAGTGTGCATGGACGCGTACTGTACACCATGTACACTGCACCGACAGGTTACCTGCAGTCTGTCCTAGTAAGCGTGTTGTGTGATTTGATTGAGATCAGTACGGTAAATGTTTTACCAAGTTTGGTCGAGTAAGAAGTTAATGAGAAAGAATTGTTTGGCAAATAGTCAATTAAAGGCAGGGTATACTTTTGGTAATTGTCAAAGACCAGTATCCTCACTTGGTGTATCGCTGATCCCAACGTATGCATACAATAACAAACCTGTGAAAATTCGGGCTCAATTGGTCATCGAAGTTGCACGAAAATAATGAAAGAAAAAACCACCCTTGTTGCATAGAATTTGGTGTTTTCAGATGCCTGAGAATGAAGCCTTTCTCATATATTAAAATTTTGTTGTGAAAAATTACCTCTTTCTCTAAAACTACATTACTTCAAAGGGTGTCGTTTCTAACAATGTTTTTATAATATCAAAAGCTCTCCAGTGCTCTTTACGAAGTAAATTTTTATGGTCATTAATTTTTTGAGTAATTACCAAAGGTATACCCTCCCTCTAATTCATGCAGTATTCAGAATTTTGTACTTCAATTGAGTGCCAGTCGGAGTGACTTCAACTTCCTTTTGTGCCGGTCAGCATTACCGAGTGGTGGTTGGTGCCAACCTGGGCCCAATTTTTTCATAGAGCTGCTTAAGCACAAAAAGTAGCTAAGCACAGTTAAATTTTGCTTACCAGAATAAGGTTACCAGCCAAACTACCATGACACATGTACAATTTGTGACTGGTACCCTGCTCATTTCTGCTTAGCAGAAAATTGTTAAGCAATATTTTCTGCTTAAGCAGCTCTATGAAATTGGGAACAACGTAGCTACAATTCCGCTGACTGGCATAGTACATAAACATCTTTTCAAATGAGGCGGATGGTAGTGAACGGTCAGACATTATGCACATTTAAGAATTGTTGTAATTAGTACGTAGAACCATACACAAGGATGGTGAATAAATGTTTAGAAACAAGAACAGAAAAAAGAGACTCACGTGTACAGATTTGTAGGTGCGTTGTAGAGAGTCAACTCAATGATGATCGCCCTCGTCTGATCGTCTATCCAAGAATGGTTCTCTAGAAATTGCAGCTGTGAAGCAGCTTCTTGCCTGATGAAAATGAAAATTGATAAGCTTATTAACCCATAGTATCCTGACTAGGTCACAGCTTTCACAAACATTCACTATTTACTCCCTTGAAAATAAACATATCCCGTCAAAAGGTACACTGTTGGAAAAAGCACATCATTCTCCAAAAAAAGGAGCTTTTTGAAATAGTGGGTTGACTTCAGGCTATGTCCGAATTAGCGGCTGCGGCTACGGCTACGGCTACGGCTGTATCGCCGCGTATTATGTGGAAGTATAGGACATCCTTAGCAACACCCTGAGCAACAGCCGTAGCCGAAGCCGAAGTTGCCAATTTTGATAAGGCCCTAGGCTGGAGATAATATGGTAAAGACCTTATGCTATGATATCATGGAGCTGCCATCATGGAGGTAAAAAAATGAGGGACACAATGGTACATGCACGACAGAGCGCAGGATGGGCAGCCATGAGCCGTCTTTTAACCTCTGCTATAGAGGGCGCCCCACTCAAACCCTAGGTTGCATGAACAAAACTCACCTGCTGTTATTCAGATCCACGGTGTACCCATCCCCTTGGTACGACCCAAAGTGACCCCATTTGTGATAACGCTTCAGTGTCTCCCGGCTGGAGTGGACCCATGACCCGTCCGGTCCGTACGGTTGCGTGGACTGGACATCAAGACTGTAGCCGGACTTGCAGTCGTGGAAGATATACTGGGCTGGGACAGCAAGGGGACAGGTGTTGTGTCGGACGCGGACTTGGCGTAGGCTGGCCCTACCCAGGAGGATGGTATCACCGCTCATGATGGAGTTCTGATGGAGACAACAGAAAACGTAAAAGAAAAACACCATAATTATTATATCAAATTTTTTAGCTACTATAGCAACAAATTTTCTTGTTTCTTAAAGAAAGAGGCACTCATGTAACTTTCTTATTGCAGAGAAAGAGGAAAAATGCCTGTAAAAGAAAAACACTATTATTATTATATAAAATAATTGAGCTACTATAGCAACAAATTTTCTTGTTTCTTAAAGAAAGAGGCACTCATGTAACTTTCTTATTGCAGAGAAAAATGCCTGGCACACAAGACCCTTTACTGTGTTTTCCAGTTTCCTAAAATTTCAGGGGAAAAAAGACGAAAGCATCTCATCTCATCTCATCTCATCGGAAGTTCCAAAAAACAAAATAAAACAGGTTCATTTTATATGAGCCACACTGACCTTTTCTTCAGAAACTGGTTCTCCGTTGTACCATGTTTCCCAATAGAGCGTGTCCATAAAGTCTTCATTGAGCCAGTGCCATAGATCGTCCACAGTTGAGATATTTGTAAAAGGATGTGGCGTTCTGTTTAATAAGAAGAAAAACAAAAATAAGGAACAATAGCTTCTTGGTATTTTGTATCATAATTTCCACATCGGTTCAAAGATTATAAAAGTAACAGCTTTACAATGTTTTGAGATGCACCCTCTGTCTTCATATTACAGTTTGATAAAAATTGTAAAGTTCAACTCCATGAAAATGCAAGATTTTATGTTTTCTTCCATTGGGCCCGAGTACAAATCATGCCTGCAGGATGTCCAGGCTCTGTGACCCTTTGGTAAACATGCGACGTCACAGGTTACATGGTTTATTGAGCCATTGCATGATGCAAAACGCACCTCCGCATAATGCGCTTCCACCATTTCTGCCATTATGGGAGTCACTTCCTTCGCATTCGTTTTGACTCCCAAAATGTCGGACAGGATGGGCGCCTGTAAGTGCGCTGCGCGACATGAAATTGCTCAATAGCTTCAAGTCACTATAACACATAAAAGCTTACTGCAAGAAGGTCTGTCCGATCCCCTGGTTAGCAGGATGATGGTAGGCGACCTGTCTTCCGTATGCCATCCACATCAGACAGGCAAACAATGTGCTGCACATTATCACATCCCTACAAACAAAACAAAAAACAAAGATAACAACTGAATTTCCTGTGATGACAGATATTTTCATGGTAAATGTGCCAGCAGTGTGTCCGACCTGGTTCCTCCTATCGGGATGTTTGAGCGTGAAACCAGGCTTTCTGCTTCTTCTCACCCATACACTCTAGCTTTGTTGAGATGTAGAGCAAAGAGTCATTCCAACAGCTTTATTCCACGTTCTGCATCTCTTTGGAACTCCTTGCCTGGTGCATGTTTCCCTCCATCCTACAATCGAGACTGTTTATAGAGGAATATCAATTCCTACCTTCAGCTCCCCCATCTTATTATTATTATTATTATTATTATGCATTTAGGTACGCTATTCATAGTATAACTATATCACAGCGTTTAATAATTTCTTAAGTAATTTCTCCTTGTAGCCCCTTACCAAGAGTGGCTTTTAGCCTTGTTTGTGGCGAACTTGCATAACAATTTATTAATGATTTTTTTAATTTAAAAATTCACAGTCAACAACCATTATTTCTCATGGTGTTACCGCAAACTGAATATACATTGCAGTCGCACACAATAACCATTGCTTGGAATATTCCCATTCGAAACTTCTCTGGATTGGGAACAGCCATCGCCGTGCCCAAATGACTTACTTGAGGATGGCCCACATGTTCTTCTCTTTCAGCATCTTCTCCTTGGCCTTCTGCAATTCTTTTTCCTGAGGGGGGCGAGCAAATCTCAAGTAGCGGGATCTCTGTCTAGCAGCGACAGCCTGTCAAACGAACAAACATTTAAAATTGAAATAGCAATTTCTCTCTTTGGACGATCCAGGGCAGTGTTATGTTTTTTTAGAAAATTATTGTACCAGTAAAGGTGACGGAAAATAATTGGCAGCCTTGATTGTTTCTATTGTTCTCAGCACCAAGTTAAGATTCCAGCATGCCATGGCCAATTATTCTTGGTGGCTTACCGCCTAGAGACGACCGAGTCACGCCGAACAAAGAAGGCCGTCATACACATTTTCTCAAAAGAAAACTGTAACTCCAAGTGCAAAAGGCCACAATTTTTTTTATCTTTACTTCGCTTTAATAGTCAGGGTTCATTTCGACAACAACATTCCACCTCAGATTACTCACCGAAAATTATATCAATGGTGGAACAGTACAAATATAAAAAATCCTAGTGTCAACTGGTTTAAACGCACTCTTGAATGAGACTCCGCAGCATGCTACTTTTTTATATTTGTATTCTATCTTTTTAAATGTATATTAAAAAGATAGTTTGAGAGAGACTCAAGATGATTCTCATGCCAAACTGAAACAATTTCTGGTCAAAGATTGTCTGAATTTCTCATGCCTCTTAATCCCCCATGGATAGTCTCAGGAGAGAATTCCAAAGCTGGGTGTAGTATGGTGAGAAGGATCAGTGAAAGACTTGTGAAGTCTATTTTGACAAAAGGGTTTTATAACTATTCTTTCAATTATTTTATGTAAGTGCTGGTTTCCAAATACCTGTGAAGGATCACTGATAGACTTGCGAAGTCTATTTTTGATAAAAGGGTTTTATAACTATTCTTTCTATTATTTTATATAACTGCTGGTTTCCAAATACTTTTATGCACTCCTGCCTTGTTACCAAACTGTGGAGTTACATACTATTGATGTCGTCCCTCTTCAAAACTCCTTCTAGTAATTTTTGTCATTACCACCTTCGACTAAGTTTTATTATCATCATTTTTATTTTCGTTCAACGTGTTCCTCTTTGAGTTAAAATGTTAATATTTGTTTGTTTGTTGCTTTTGTTTATGCTGTAATTTGTTTCGTTTTGTATTTGTCAGTGGGCATTCCAATACAAGCCTCCTTTTGGCTTCTGAAAATGCCCCCATATTGGTTTGCTCCGTATCCATTTCATTATATTATTTCAATGTCATTATTTATTGTTTTCAGTATTTATTTTTTCTCAATCAGTTCTTGATTGTCTTTGATTTAAATCATTGTTCTAAATTTGTTTATTGTTCTCCTTTTTTCACCAATATGGAAATAAATGTCGATTTGAAGTTGAAGTTGAAGTTGAAATAATGGATATAAGTATCTAAGATGATTGAGTTTTCTGACCTTGGCCATGTCGTTCTCGTACATCTCCAGTCGGGCTCTCTCCAGGCTCTTCTTGTCTATCAGGTCAATGTTGTCGTCGTAGTGATCAAAGATGCGAATGTTGCTTTTGTGTCTCACCGAGGTTGCGATGGTGAACATCAGCATCTTGAAGAAAATGAAAGAAGGTGTTAGATGCAAGGAGGGACAGAAGAAGTAATGGTCCCAAATTCATAACATTGTTAAGCAGAAAATACCGCTACTGAATTTCTTTGCCGAGCAAAAAATACATTTTAAAAAAAATAGCGAAGTACCAGCAACAACAACATAGCTATATGGTAGTTTGGCTGGTAACTGGTTTTTGATAAGCAAGAGTTTTCTCTGCTTAGCAAATCTTGGTGCTAACCAGCTTGGGAATCGAAGGACCCCAGGGATTACTATGATTCGCTACTTTAAAAAAGCAAGACAAAACAAGCACAAATATACACATAATACTAATAAATTATTATATATATAAATCTTTTTTCCTTTCATTTATTAATTTTAACAATCATTAATTCTGGTTGTGAAGCCAAGGACTCTCAGAAAAGCGAACTTAATCATTATACAAGCAAAGAACTCCATGGAGAGAAGACAAATTAGGAACTTTCAGTTTTAGATGTGGGAGGAAAACCCCAGAGAATTATTCCTGGGAAAACCCACACCACAAGGTAAGGACTGAAAACCCCATCCCCATAGTGCTCCCGATGGGATTCGAACCAGGGTCCTAGAGGTGGAAGGCAAGGAAAGATACCACTATGCCAACCCGGGTAGTTGACTTACCACAGCTGGCTGGGTGACAAATATGCACTGAAGGAACGAGAAGTAGACAGACTGCATCCAGTACACAGACTTGACATTGCTGAACCTAGAGAACGGTACAATGATAATTTTGAAGCAATTTGGGCCCAACTGTCTACTGCCTTGTGTCAATGCAACAAGGTCAAATCTCCTTGCAGGCAAAACGCAAGTTTAAGAATGTCAAAAGGTTGTATCTCAATTGAAATAACATGGATGTACAGGGCTCAAATTTTACACTGGACCACCGGCCCGAGGCCAGTGATTTCAGTGTTGAGCCAGTAAACTCAAGACCGGACAAGTCCGGTGGTCTTGTTTTTTTCAATTCAACATCTTTTCTCAAAAGAATGATGTTCAAATGTTGAGTTTGAGTGCCACTAATATTTTTCAATTCTGCTGAGTATCACCCATAAAACAGAAGAGATATATCTTCTCTTAGTGTTTGTTGAAATAAAACAGTTGAGATGATAAAACTGTTTTCTCAGTTTGATTCTAGTCTCTTCTCATTTTGATTCTGGTCTTGTAAATAAAATCATGGTCCAGTAAAGATTCTGAGCTACAAGTCCTGCGGTCTAGTGGATTTTCCCCCCAAATTTGAGCCCTGATGAATACACAAAGGCAATGGACATTGAGAAACAGCGCCGTGAGATAAGACTCCGTTGCAGAATCGAGTTACGACCTTGTTGCACCGACATGACAAGATCTGCATCGATAACTCTTTGGCTCTGAAACAAAGCTTTTTGATCGTCTTCTCTTGAAGACAATCAGAGCACATTGATCAAAACACCCGAGTTGTTATACCACCAGTTCTTTTCAGAACCACCCCAATTCATCACAGAGACGACTACCAAGTGGCAAGACTTATCTCACTTCTAGTTCTTCTTAGAACCACAACTTCTTTGAAGAAAAGATTCTTACACGGAGACCAAAGGACAAGAACAGCTTGTGGAGTTACCACAAACCTTAGTTTCTGGAATTTTTCTCAGCATGCAAAGTTTTAAATCGAACCAATACCTGTATCCATAATAAATGGAGACCAAGGACAAGAAAAGCTTGTGGAGTTACCACAAACCTTAGTTTCTGGAATTTTTCTCTGCATGCAAAAGTTTCAAATCCAACCAATACCTGTATCCATAATAAATCGAGACCAAGGACAAGAAAAGCTTGTGGAGTTACCACAAACCTTAGTTTCTGGAATTTTTCTCTGCATGCAAAAGTTTCAAATCCAACCAATACCTGTATCCATAATAAATCGAGACCAAGGACAAGAAAAGCTTGTGGAGTTACCACAAACCTTAGTTTCTGGAATTTTTCTCTGCATGCAAAAGTTTCAAATCCAACCAATACCTGTATCCATAATAAATCGAGACCAAGGACAAGAAAAGCTTGTGGAGTTACCACAAACCTTAGTTTCTGGAATTTTTCTCTGCATGCAAAAGTTTCAAATCCAACCAATACCTGTATCCATAATAAATCGAGACCAAGGACAAGAAAAGCTTGTGGAGTTACCACAAACCTTAGTTTCTGGAATTTTTCTCTGCATGCAAAAGTTTCAAATCCAACCAATACCTGTATCCATACTAAATGGAGACCAAGGACAAGAACAGCTTGTGGAGTTACCACAAAAACCTACGGTTTCTGGAATTTTTCTCTGCATGCAAAGTTTCAAATCGAACCAATACCTGTATCCATAATAAATGGAGACCAAGGACAAGAACAGCTTGTGGAGTTACCACAAAAACCTACGGTTTCTGGAATTTTTCTCTGCATGCAAAGTTTCAAATCGAACCAATACCTGTATCCATAATAAATGGAGACCAAGGACAAGAAAAGCCTGTGGAGTTACCACAGACCTTAGTTTCAAGACTTTTTCTCAGCATTCAAACGTTTCAAATCGAACCAATACCTGTATCCATAATAAATGGAGACCAAGGACAAGAACAGCTTGTGGAGTTACCACAAAAACCTAAGTTTCTGGAATTTTTCTCAGCATGCAAAGTTTCAAATCGAACCAATACCTGTATCCGTAATAAATGGAGAACAAGGCCTAGAACAGCTAGCGGAGATATCACAAAACCTTAGTTTCTGGAATTTTTCTCAGCATGCAAAGTTTCAAATCAAACCAATACCTGTATCCGTAGTAAATGGAGACCATGGCCGAGAACACGGAAATGAAGACACAGATCCCCCAGGCCAACATCCCACACCAGTTGGGCAGCCATATCTTGGGACTGGTCAGCCTCTTGTGGTCAGCCTGGTAGCACCCTGCCAAGTAGTTAGACTGCAGGCTGTGGGTGTCCGGTGAGCTGACCCCGCTGTCGCTGACCTCAGGGTGCTTGCCTCTACTGCTCAGGGAGGCGTCCGAGGTGCTGGTGAAGCTGAGGGAGTCATAGCTACGACTGACCTCACTGACGGCGCGGCTGCTGCTCTTGCTTTGGTTGATGGAGCTCTGAGGGGTGTATTAAAAAGATGTTTATGTTGGCTGATTAATTAACTCTAGAGGTTTCATTTCATTTATTCTGGTTGTGAAGCCAAGGACTCGCAGAAAAAGCAAACTTCTTTTGAACTCAATGAGGACAATGCTTTTAGCTTATGTCGTATTAACCCGATTCATCTGGGCCCAATTTCAGGGCTCTGCTTACCATAAGCAAAGAATCAGCACTTACGGAAGCAGGGAATTCCGCGCTTACATCAAGCGTATTTCAACGTCTTACCCTTTGCCTGTGTTTCCATTTCTCTTGGGCCCAGCCCTGTAGGTCGTGTAGGTTAGTATCAGATTGGTCTCCCATGCCTGAATCCCAGCTGCCCTCATTCAGAATTGTCTCCACTGGTTCAGCTGAAATTGTAATAAAAGCATCCGTTTATTAGGTGCGTTTAAACCAAGCCTTACGCTCGTTGGCTCAGTGCTATAAGGTCATTAATCGCAATTTCATACTCTTAATGATCAAAAAAGTCATCAAATGAAACATGCGTATCAATTTGAAAAAAACTAAATCAAAATCAACAAATAAATATTTTACTTAGAAAATGAAAGTTTCTTTTTGCCAAACAAATGTTTTGAAGACCACTCTTGATCAATAAATTCCATTTACCAGGACCTCCAAAATATGCGAAAGCAATTTGATGAAATCCATACAAATTGCACCAATGACCTTATAGTACTGAGCAGACATGCTGTTACTACCGTTGTTCATTTGGGGGCTCCATTTCACAAAGAGCTAGAATGGATCTTGGGATTATATCAATCTTAATTGCTAAGCCAAGTGTGATGTCACAATACGAATCACAACTCATCTTAAGATGGATCTTAGTGTGTTGTGAAATCGAGCCAAACATCTCAACTCCTTGGAAGCAAGCAGCAGTGGCCACAAAATGAGATTAAAAAAAGTAAAGTATGTCCCGAACCAACATGGCTAAGTTGAGGTATGTGGCCCTTTTTTTATAGAGAGCCGTTCAACCACACAGTTTTTCAAGAACACGACAAATAGTGCCAACATGCTGTGCAGTTTATAAACACACAATCAAAACCAATAGGGGTGTGTTCCCGTTCAAACCAAGGACTTTAACAAAAGGGATCCGGGTGTCTTGACATAGCAAGGACATCCTCACTTCGCTTTCATGCATAAAAACAATGGGAATGTCGCCAAAATAAAAAAGTCCAAACAATCTTGGCGTTTTGACAGAGCGAGGACATCCTCGCTTCACTATCATGCACAAAACCAATGGGGATGTCACAGGAAAAAATTCAGTCCAAACAATGTGAGCATAGAACAAAGAGAAGTCCTTGATTGACGGGGCCGACAAATATTGATGTGCTTGAGACTGCTCCCACAATTTTTTTTGGGCTGCTCATTTTACACAATTTTCTTGGCTGAGCAACTCGGTGAAATATCTACCCTGACAGTCTGCGCAAAGCTTCTATGTATTCCAAACGAACCTGACTCTGGAATGTCCACCGTTGCTTTCACACTCCTGAACGTCTTCTCCTCTTCAATCTCTTCACGTCTTGCCTGTCAACCCATCAGAGAGAAACGGAATTGTTTACAATAATAACATTGATAATAATAATAATTATAAAAATAATACAAATAACCGTGATGCTTCTGAAACCCTCCTCAACCCTAGTAAATAGTAACAAACCAAAAATATCAACAAACCGTGTACCAATACCTGAAGAATGTGACATTGACGTTTACGCTTTTCACCCTAAAATAATCCCAACTTTCCTTTCCCCAAGGACCAACCCCCACCCATGTTACAAGTCCAAATGTCACTTCTAACTGGAGTTACAGTCTGAAAACCATTTATAACTCACCACAGTAACCTTGAACCTTGACCGTTTCACCCCAAAACAATCCCAACTTTCCTTTCTCCAAGGGCAACCCCCCTCCCCCCCCCCCCCCACCCAGGTCCAAATATCATTTGTAAACAGAGATACGGTCCGCAAACAAAAGTGCCCGGCCGGACGGACATCTGTCTGGACGGACGTCTTAGGCAATGACAATACCCCTTTCAGCCTATGGGGCTGAGGGGTAAAAACCATACTTAAATAGTGCATATTATCATCATGAGGTCCCTATGCACTGTAACAAAGTCAACAAAAATATACAAATTTAACAGATCTGTTTTGACTCGGTTTTTGAATCGTTCTGATGTTTCGGTCTGTTTGACAACTTCTAGTAAAGTTGTTCCTTAACTCAACGGCAGCAGATTGAAAATGAATTTACCCTTTCAAAAAAACCCTGTGATGTATCATATAATAATAATAATAATAACTATTTCTTATTTTGCGCATTTTACAATAACGTATCAATGCGATTTACATTAGTACCCTGGTCATTGGGCCAATAACATTCCTTTAATCTTTCTCAGCTCCCTGGAGAGTGTACAGCCTTGAGCTGCCGTGGCTTTTCAAACACAACATCAACCTCTATCCTCGCAGCTACCCATTTATAAATGAATTGAGAAAAGGAACGCACTTGTTCGTCTGAAGACCATGATTACAGGGAAGTTGACCGGGATAGCGATTAGGGCCGTTACAATTCCCACTAGCATTGCCTCTCCGGATACATCAACCAAACCAAGCTCAACTTCCTATTAGTAAAATGGGAGAAATTGTCAACCAACAACAAATTTAGTTTAAGGCTGCGACCGAAACAGCTTTGGTTGAAGCTACAGCATTGTGAGGATACTGGTCTTTAACAATTACCAAAAGTATACCCTGCCTTAAAGGCATCGTACACGTTTGGTAATTGTCAAAGACCAGTGTTCTCATTTGGTGTATCCCAACATATGCATAAAATAACAATTTGGGCTCAATTGGTCATCGAAGTTGCAAGAAAATGATGAAAGAAAAAACACCCTTGTTATACAAATTTGTGTGCCTGTTGCTTGTTACCAAGTCAGTTTTTATGCTAATATATATTTTGAGTAATTACCAAACGTGTACGATGCCTTTAAACAAAAGCTATACCTCTTTGTCAAGATGCTGGTACCAGATGGTGTTGATGCACATGAATCCCATGGAGATGCACATAAGGCAAGTCAGACGCTGCACCCTGGTGAAGACGCTGTACGGGGGACGGGTGAAGACAGAACTCCAAAGGTAGTAGTCGGAGAAATACTGGAACAACTTGGCGAAAAATGCCTGCGGTTGTGGGAAAAAAGAGTGGATCAAAAGGTCACCTTTGACCATGAAAATATCTGCATTTGACTAGATGGTGAGTGTATAAGGTCGATTTGACGGCTAGGGCTAAGGCTATGGCTATAGCTGGATTGCCGCGTCATCATGCATTGAAGTATAGGACGTCCTTAGGGACACTCTTAGCAACAGCCATAGCCGTAGCTGTAGCTGTAGCCGCCAATACAGATACAGCAAAACTTGGATCAGTGAGAACAGGACGATGCATGAAGTGGTTAGATGAACAGCCGACTGGAAAAACGATGGGCAAGCTGGTGGAAATACAGAACCTTCATTCAAGAGGTGTTTCTTGACCCATATCTACCTAACTACAGGATTTCCTGTAGAATACACAAACACTGTAAATGCCTACCTAGGGAAAAACCCCAAAATGAACAATAAGAGAGTGCCTTTCTTTTATACTCTCATCACTAGTGACGTGAAATGAGAAACATGGGAAAATATATCTCACATTGAAGACAAAGATATTGACAAAATAGGGAGACCGCCAACATAGGGCTAGATAGCTCAGTTGGTAGAGCGCCGGCACGTTAAACCGGAGGTTGTTGGTTCAAATCCCACTCTAGTCAAATTTTTTGTTCAACCCAAAATCATTTTAAAAAATATTTACCCAGTCAGTTTCCCTTGTGGTTTATTATTTGATATTGAAGACAATTATGTGCTCTCTCCAACAGTATACAGTTTGTTGGGGTGTGTTTATTTGCAAGGCAACAAATAATTAATGTTTATTGTTATGCAACAATGAGCACTACATGGGCTTAGGCAAGAACAGTGTTTATGTGCTATGCCAAGGCAGATATGGGTTAAAACAAAAAACCTGTACAAAATTTTATTGAAAATGGGAAGTTTTATTTTATGCATTAAACAAATATTTATAAATTTGAAAATGTTGTTTTTTCTCTTGCTTTGAGGTGGTGCAGAGGGGGGGTGGTGGTTTGCAAACATACCTTCTGGAAACCAACACCTTTGTCCATGACCTCCAACTCTCTCTCAATCTTGCCATCGTCTTCCTCGACAGCGAACCACCTCTCACAGATAAAGTACCACTTCCGGCCGGTGATGAGGTCGCGGACGGCCACGCGGCTCAAGAACCAGCCAGGAGAGACGCCGGCATTGTTGTGCCATACGTGGACCTTCTGCATGTTGCCTAGGGACTCGGGAACGCTATGGGAGGAGAGATTATAGATTAGAGAGATTGTGGCGTGTCGTGGCCGAGCGGTATAGTTCACCGGACCCAAGCCCTGGTGTTGTCAGCAGCAGAGTGTGGGTTCGAATCCCGGTCGTGACTCTTGTTCCCTTGAGCAAGGCACTTAACCATAATTGATTCGTAAAAAGTTGGGAAGGTAGTGCATTCTGCTCTACCAGGAAGGCTCCTAGTGGATGATACCCATGCCTACATCCTTACTGACTGTGAAGGGGGTAACCCTCTTTCAGCCCCAGGTGGCAAAGTGCCTCTGGTGACAGTTGATTTGGGTTGATAGCCCAAACGGTTAAGTGTAGCCCTCACCTTGAGGTGGCCGTCCGGCCTTGTGATGTAAGGCAATTTCTCATAAAAATATATATATAAAAATTTTAAAAATTTGACTTTGTAATCATGTATCATCATCATCACCTTCCTGTACTGTGCAGAAACCTCTTCTGGAGTATAATCGCACATCGGTTGAAGTGCAAACAAACTTAAAGCAGCCAACCATGCCAACGATAAGTGTACTTGGTTATTTTACGTGCATTACACATCATCCCATCTGAAAGACGAATTAATAATATTTAAGTGTCTTTCTTAATGACTCAAGTGTCAAGACTGGGATTCGAACTCCCGCTCTGCTGATCAGAATTAACGGAGCTCGAGTCCGGTGCACTTAACCGCTGGAACGCCAACTGTGCTTATGAAAATAAAGGCTGTCTTTTAGAGACCAAGGCTTCACAAAAACAGCCGGATGCCAACGGAATCAATACAAAAGCAGTCAGATGCAAATGAAATCAATTCCGTCCAAAGTCATAGAGCTGAGCAAGCAGAAAATTTTACTTACCTACTTTCTGCTAAGCAAGGAACGCACATAGGAACTTAACAGTGTACGGTCTACACCCAGAGTCATCTCCTTACCTAACGATGAAGCGATCCCGGGAATTCTTCTCAAAGATGTGCTTCCCTTTGCAGATAAGCTCCTTGGTCTCGGAGTGACCCTCCTCCCCATGAAGGACCACACTCACCCTGGCCGTGGTGCCAGCACCCGCTCGCATTCCCGTTTCCATTGTGATCTCATAACTATTGTATACACACAAAGACAATGGATGTGTTTAACAAAATTAATCTTGGTCGTGTCATTTCGATTTTGTGAGTCGATGTCCCCTTGTGTTATGTAGTGCAAATTTTCCGGCGCCGCTGCGTTTACACGCTTACCTGTTGACCATTTCATTCACCACTTATTTTAGTGATAAATTGATCATATGGACACATTAATTGTCAACTCTTTTTTTGCAAATGGCGCCCCCCAAAAAAACAGGTCACAATAATGGCCGTGCGATCTTTTTGTTTTGTTTTACTACTGGGTTTTTTGAAGAGATTTAAGCCCGTCGCTAGCAATCGGTCAGTGCATGAAAGAGTTAAACGGATTGTATACCTTTGGTAATTGGAACCCACTGTTTGTTTTAATCCTATATAGTTGTAGATACATACCATAAAACTAACCTGTGAAAATTTCATTTCAAAATGTGGTAGCGTTTTTGAGATATTGCCGAAAATCTGGAGCGGTTTGTCCCCGCAGGAAGAATAATCTGCAATTGGAATACCCAATCTGAGAAACGTTACTGCAGTAACGCTTTTCAGATTCAAATTTTGGGGGATAAAAAGTGGTATCTTTTTCCATAACCACAGTGAAAAGTTTCTCAAAATGCATTATACTATCCAAAGCTGCTGTACTTCTTACCAAGTAAGTTTTTATTGCCAATAATTTTCAGAGTCATTACCAAACGTATATAGACCCTGTAACTCCCCAAATGGTGAGCGTGGCACAGTCGCCGCATGTGCCGTGCGAAAAAGGGGTCAATAAATGCAACATTATAAAGAAGATTTGGACTCACTACTGTTGGTCTGCAGGGTTATTGTCCCATAGGTATATCAGCCCTTGTTTTTTCTCATCGTGTTTGTCTGCCAAGTGACAGTAAATGAACAGGATGATGTAGATACCGAGGAAGCTGGCCGTAAAGGAGTAGGTGATCGGGTTGGCATTCGGCCTGAAAGAAGGAAAACAGAAATCAATTAAAAACCCTCCGACACAAAGGTACCACAGCCTGCCACAAAGTACCATACCTTCCAGGCTAGCATTTGGGTTCATGGATTTCGTGCTGATATTATGTGGAAACCCCATGGCTTGTGTACTGTGGACTTGGTCTCCACAGTCTTCTATGGTATTTTGTGGAAAGAGCCACTTTGGTAGGAGAGTGCACTGGTAGTAAGAAGTTTAACTTAATACCTAGCAAATAAGTGTGACAAAATTCCACCAAAACTGCTAACATACTTATTCCCCAAACCCTTGTATGTTTTGTAGTTTGTTTATAATTACTTGTAGTTTCTTGTACTGTTTACTATTCTATATTTTATTTGGGTGGTCGAGTTGGTGTAGTGGCATCTTTCCTCGCCTTCCACCTCTAGGACCTTGGTTCGAATCACGTCGGGGGCACTAGCTGGATTGGGTTTTCAGTCCCTACCTGATGCAAGGTTTTCCCTGGAATAATTCTCTGGGGTTTTCCTTCCACATCTAAAACTGAAACTTCCTTACTTGTCTTCTCTCAATGGGGTTCTTGGCTAGTGCAGTGATTAAGTTCGCTTTTCTGCAGTACCTGGCTTCACAACCAGAATAAATGAAATGAAATGAAATGGAAATCAAGGCGAGTTTGCTTTGAAACAAGACTTACATTTCAAAAACCCGCAAGCTAACGACATCTAAGAGGATGGAGACAGGCAGAAAGCTCACTCCAAAGGACGTCAGATGATTACATCTACACTGAGTTTGCTCATAGGTAGAAGCTTCCATCACCTCACAGCCGTCGCTCACCCACGAACCTACAAGCAGGAAAGAAAGTTCGCATAAACTTCTAACATTACACTTTAAGGCTTGTGAAATACATCTTTCAATTCTGTTGAATATCGAAGTATATGTAATACCTATACGGCAAGAGAGATAAATCTTCTCTATAGTGCTTGTTCAAATGAAAACAGTTTAAAAGTAAAACTCTGCAGAAAGTTCTTTCTCGTTAAGATTTTGGTCTTGTAAAATTAATTCTAGTGCGGTAAAAATGTTGAGCTAGAATCCCTGCGGTCTTGTGGAAATTTACACCAAATTCAAGCCCTTATTCTACAGCAGGTGTCCTAACTGCTAGACCACCGCTACAAGGGTTTACTGACCATCGCTACAAGGGTTTACTGACCACCGCTACAAGGGTTTACTGACCACCGCTACAAGGGTTTACTGACCTGTTTCAGTATTCCAGTAAAGACAATCTCCCCACCACAATCTGATCAAGTAGTTCCTCTGATTGACCTCATCCAGCCGGTAGGTACTGTCCCCATAGTCAGCATCTATGAGTGCTAGGTAGTAAATCCCACTCTCTAAAAAGTAAGGAAGTTTAAGAACAAAGAATTGAGCATCATCGAGAAAGCATCTATGAGTGCTAGGTAGTAAATCCCACTCTCTAAAAAGTAAGGAAGTTTAAGAACAAAGAATTGAGCATCATCGAGAAAGCATCTATGAGTGCTAGGTAGTAAATCCCACTCTCTAAAAAGTAAGGAAGTTTAAGAACAAAGAATTGAGCATCATCGAGAAAGCATCTATGAGTGCTAGGTAGTAAATCCCACTCTCTAAAAAGTAAGGAAGTTTAAGAACAAAGAATTGAGCATCATCGAGAAAGCATCTATGAGTGCTAGGTAGTAAATCCCACTCTCTAAAAAGTAAGGAAGTTTAAGAACAAAGAATTGAGCATCATCGAGAAAGCATCTATGAGTGCTAGGTAGTAAATCCCACTCTCTAAAAAGTAAGGAAGTTTAAGAACAAAGAATTGAGCATCATCGAGAAAGCATCTATGAGTGCTAGGTAGTAAATCCCACTCTCTAAAAAGTAAGGAAGTTTAAGAACAAAGAATTGAGCATCATCGAGAAAGCATCTATGAGTGCTAGGTAGTAAATCCCACTATATGAAAAGTAAGGAAGTTTAAGAACAAAGAATTGAGCATCATCGAGAAAGCATCTATGAGTGCTAGGTAGTAAATCCCACTCTCTAAAAAGTAAGGAAGTTTAAGAACAAAGAATTGAGCATCATCGAGAAAGCATCTATGAGTGCTAGGTAGTAAATCCCACTCTCTGAAAAGAAGGGGAAGTTTAAGAAAACATCAAAATCACCAAGAAAATCAGTTTCAATCTGAGAGCTTTCTGATTGATGAAGTTCATACCAGTACCAATTCTTCAGTATCAAGTTTAAAGGCAAAACCACATTCCTTGGAAAAGAATTGTTTGTCAAAATTGTATACATTAACAACTGCTGCAGTGCTTCTTACCAAGTAAGTTTTTATGGTCATTATTTTTGGGAGTAATTACCAAAGGTATGCTCTCCCTTTAAGCTAGGAAATAAAGGTAATTATGGGTCAATGCAGCCCAAGGAAAAACAGTTCTCGTTATTATTATGTGTAAGAGATGACTAACCATTGAATGTATATGGAGGCAAAAATATTCTCAGATCTTCTGTCATTTCTGTATAAGACCAGGATGTGTCGTAGAGGGTGGGCGTCGGCGTTGTACCAAATCTGTAAGTAAAGACGGGTGTAGGGGTATTATTTGTTTGTATTATTTTACTACACATCCAACTACACAATGAGTGTCAATAACAGGATAAACAAGAAGAAATGTCCAGTTTTAGATGTGGGACGAAAACCCCAAATGGGGAAATCCCATGCAATCAGGTAAGGAATTGAGAATCAATTCAATTCAATACGCTTCATTTCCAGTCCATACAGAATAAATAACTACAGCAAAAGAACATAACAAGGACAAAACAAGGCACATTACAAGGAGAAATCCAATCCACAGGCAAGGCTCCAGCCCGAGGTGGGATTCGGACCGGGGTCCACAGAGGTGAAAGGCAGGGAAAGTAACAACTGAGCCAAACTTATCCCCAATATGGGCATGTAGTTAATACTTAACCCTCCTACTCTTGGTAAAACAATTTTTTCAGGGAGTTGACCAACCAGTTGAAACCAGTCAACTGTAACTGTGCAGAGAACTAAACTTTGTACTGTGTAGAATGATGGGTTGAATGCTGGGTTTTAACCAATCAAAACCAGAGGATGGAACTGGTTAGAAGTTGAATGCTAGGTTTTAACCAATCAAAACCAGAGGATGGAACTGGTTAGAAGTTGAATGCTGGGTTTCAACCAATCAAAACCAAAGGATGGATCTGGTTAGAAGTTGAATGCTGGGTTTCAACCAATCAAAACCAGAGGATGGATCTGTTCAGAAGTTGAATGCTGGGTTTCAACCAATCAAAACCAGAACTTGAATGCCTTACCTTAATTAATCAAAACCAGAGAGTGTATTTCTGATGGATTTTAGGGTAGAGGTAGAAAGGGGGTTTATCTCTTTAGAGACCATTCATTTCTGTATAGTCATCACAAAACGCTCAGACATCGCTAATATTTTTCATTTATTTAATCAAATTTTTTCAGTAAAAATGTCTACAAATGTAACATGAAACAGAAAATTTGTTTTCGTTTTAGAAATTTTGATGCTAAGTTATTGCAGGATGCATTGGAAAATGTCATATCCGCACACGACCTTTACTTTGACCTCTTTGTGTCAATGGAAGTAGGTCAAATCTAGCGGCGGTTTGCGGCCGCCTTGGGCATTTTGGTACAAGACGCTTGTGGCCGTTATGGTCTCTAAAGGGTTAAGGCTAAACAAACCTCATGATGAGTTTGACTGGGAACACTCGCTTCGCCTCCGGTCTCATCTGCAACATGATCTGGAACGTCTGTCCCATGTTCTCCTCAGTCACATTGAACTTGTGAATATTCATGTCCGATCTATCAAAGGTCAAGTCGAAGGTCATAACTTCCTGTATCAAAAAAAGAAAAAAAAATTAAATCAATGTTGAATTGAGCACATCCTTACCTCCATGATTTTTCAATAATTTGTTAAACTACTAGTAACGGGGGTGAGAGTCATTGCTAACAAAAAGGTCTGAAACCATGATCAGCAACAGGAGAGATTTTGAAAAGATGGTATTTCAGAGCTGTCAATTCATTTGAATCTTGAAATCAGGAAGGTTTTGTAAAACAATCAGGGAGACATATATTTGGTTTGCGGTAACACCATGTGTATATCTACTTGCTAGGTAGATTTTGTTCTTTGAGAACTTGTCTAATCAGGGAGATCTTTAGAACTACATTCAACATGATAGGGAAAAAGTTCCCATAATCAGGGAGATTTTCAAATTTGTTCATCAGCACATGGAAAGATTGGCTTATTTTCAGGGAACTTTCCCGCAGAATCAGGAGAGTTGGCAGCTCTGGTATTTCAATAAGTTGGAAACACCTGCGATTACAGAATTCAAGAATCTTTTGTGAACAGTATCCGCAGTGCTAGAGAAGTAGGTACAGGAGCATGATTTCTTTATATCTGAAGAAAATAACAGATACTTTTCAAAAAGACGTTAACAAAAAATTTCCATCGCTGTAGGAATTCTGGGTTTTTTTTAAGAATACAAAACTCAAAAATCCCAATGGCTTCTCAAAGAAAAGATGTAACGGTTTGTTTGATAAACCAGTCTGCCAAACACAGCTTGACCTAAGGAACTCATATTTTGACATGCAACCCGCTGTACATCACAAACACCGAGACTGAGACTGAACCAAAAAATGGAAAATCCTGAAAAGTTGAAAACAGTATCCCCTTGGTCTAGATGAAGCTCCATCAAGAAATAGGATATTTCAGAGGTATATAGAATCTTTACATCCAAATTCTTATAGAAGTCTACAGGTTCAATCAGAACAAGAACTGAGTCTTTCGTTTATCGGTGATGGCAATTTTGCCTCTTTTAAGAAAATCTGAAATGAAAGGGAGATCAGTAAAAAAACAGGGCCCAATTTCATAGAGCTGCGTAAGAGCAAAAAGTAGCCAAGCACAACAAAATTATGCTTACCAGAATAAGGTTACCAGCCAAAATACCATGCCACGTGTACAATTTTTTACTGGTATCCTGCTTATTTTTGCTGAGCAGAAAATGTTTAAGCATAATTCTCTGCTTAAGCAGCTCTATGAAATTGGGCCCAGATGATAATGAAAAAGAGCCAGAGTCCTTACCCCTCGGGATTCAGAGGTGTGCTCCACTTCAAACATCACTTCTTTGCCAGCGGGCAAGTTCTCCACTACCAGATCATGGCCGGTACAGGAGTGCAGATTGAGTGATGAAACACCAGACGTCACCTGTAGAGTATCAAACAAATACATCAATAAGAAAAACATATCATATTCAACCAGCCACTTGTTTTTGTTTTGGCAAAATATATTGTAAGTTATCACACAAGCGTGAGTTGCATACGGGAAAAAAATAGTGGTCTGCGTCCCATATCTAACTCGACCTTCATCCTTGTTGGACATTGGATGCAGATGCGCTATGTTTTTCTGCATTCCACGAGTGATAACAAATTTATCTTCAAGCAAATTTGACACGTAGCTTAACCCAGTAGAGACCATAGCGGCCGGAAACGGCTCGTACCAAAATGCCCATAGCAAAGTAAAGGTCATTTCCTGAATTGATATTTCCAATGGTTCCTGTGTTGACATAGAATCTACAATTCAAAAACAAAACCATATATTTTCTAGTTTCATTTCTTGTGTTTCCAGACATTAGTCCCGAGAAAAAGCGAATCAAAAATCAACAAAAATTGCAATGTCTGGGCACAGGGTGATGATCATACAGAAATGAATGGTCTCTAAAGGGTTAAGCTAGTGCGCTATAGAACAGAGTTTGATATGGGTCGTTTAATATAGGTTTATATCACAGATGTGAGAATTCAAGTTTGCTTGAAGATAATTCTTCAATACAAATCAACATATTCAAAATGGCCTCTCACCACTGGGCACCCTTGGTGGTCTAGTGGTTAGTGTATCTGCTCTAGAATGGGAGGGGGGCACGGGTTCGAATCTCATCCTATTAGTATATCTTTGGGGGTATTTGTGAGAATTCTGCATCTCTTCCCTACCACTGCGATTTCTGATTAGATTGAATGATCGCAAAAAGAATTTACCTTCTCCGCACCAGCTCCCCAAGTGAAGGGGTTGACCTGATATGTAATCATATCCACATCCCAGCATGAAATGACCATGTCATGGCACATGTACGCCCCGATCTTATCCACACCATTCTGCTGGAAGAGCTCCTGCTCTATACCCATCGGTAGCTTGAAGGCGTTCTGGCCAGCCGTAAGGTCAATGTTGGCTAGCGATGTCTGCCGGGAGCCGATGACGTCCACAGAGCTGGTCTGTATGAGAAGGGGCTCCTCACCCGGCTTCTGCATATGCAGGTAGGTCTGTTGGGTGTTACAAAATGAAAAGGCAGGTTGAGAATAACGAGTCAAGATGGCAGTGGATATACTAGGTCATTTCCAACCGTTGAAGTAGCTCTGAATTTGTGCACATATCTCGATTTGATGACTGTGAAAATTCCTTTAAAATTGTTTGTGGTTCTGGGTCCCCCATTTTCTAGACCCAGAACCTCCTAGATGTTTAACAATTCAGGTTTACAAACTCTGTGCATCACCAATTGGACACAATAAAGACTATTTATTTCTCCCTTTGGTGATTGCTTTACTTCTTTCAAGAAAACCTGATGGCTCAAGGAGGCTTTGAGAAAAACCTGAATTCATGAAAATCCTGAGAAGTCACTCGCCTTACATATCAATGAATCTACCTGATAAATCTGCTGCCACCTAGGATTCCTCCAAATCTCTTATCTGGGGCCTGATTTGAGACATTAATGAGTTCAAAGGTGGCGGTTACATATTTTAAGGCAATCCTGCCGGTAAGCTAGAGTCTTTCTCAAAAGCTACAATGAGGATTGCCTTTCGTCATCTTCTTATCATGAGCAGCACTGCCTGTCAGCTCTCTGCAGTTAAGGCATCTGTCACCAAGTAGACATGCCCCCTCTCCCCACCCTCCCACCTGGCCTTTGGCCGTAGTTGACCTTTGAGAGAGACTATGATCGGATCAAAACGTGATGCCATTTCCATGAGAGTTTTGAAACTATTCAAACATTACCTGCAAGAGATCCAAGATGCCATTGAGCGTTCTGTTGATAGCGGTTTCCCGATTATGCCTCCCAATATCAAGCGTGTGGTCCAAGCCCAACGCGCTGACCACGCTGGACATTGTGCTGGTCAAAGCCACGAGTATGTCTATGTCCAGATATCCTGAGAGGTCGGCGTTGGTGATGGTGTTCTTGCTACACGTGTGAATCAACTCGGCCGCTAGAATGACTGTGGAAGCTTTGAGCTAGGAAGGAAAGATTCCATAAAAAACCCAAAATGTTCTTGATTTACTTGGAAACTACATCATTGTTTTCTGGAAGATTAAATTCATTCCGATCTACTAGATTTCAATCAACCCAATGTACTAACAACCTGTGAAAGTTTCACTAAATTACATGAAGGTGTGTATCTGGCACCAGAGCTGCGTATTAAGAGAGTTGCAACATGGAGGGACCAATTTTCTTTGGTCATGTGGTTGCTGGACGCCCATCCAGTCCAAATATAACACAACCCAATGTGCAGTCTAGTCTGGCACCCTGTGTGTGAACATGCATTTTTTGAACCCAAAATGGCTTCTAATCAAAACTTGTCACAGCTGTCTGGTACCTTTCTCCCTTCCAGACATTTTGTCTTAAATTCTGCAGGTATTTTAGAGAGGGGCACCAGGGTCAAATTAAGTTTCATGAAGTTTTTAAGCCAAACTAATTCCAAGTTGGGATATCATACCTCTAGTGGAACGTAGCTACTTGCTGCGGTTGCCTGGCTGTTTTGCTGAATCTCAAACTGGTCTCTCATAGGCAGAGCTTGACCGGCTGAAACCAGAGCGTACCGGATCTGCCGACGCAGGGACAACAGCTACATACATAAAAACAAAGGATATACAGATGAAGATAGACTATTGGTAAAGCTGCTTGGCCCAATTTCGTAGAGCTGCACAACAAAATTATGCTTACCAGATTAAGGTTAATTTTTGACTGGTATCCTGCTTATTTTTGCTAAGCAGAAAATGTTTAAGCATAATTCTCTGCTTAAGCATGCTCACCAGATTAAGGTTAACAGCCAAAATACCATGTCACATGTAAAATCTGTGACTTGCAAAGGCTGTAAACTTTCCTTTGGCACGTTCCCTTTCCTTCCCTTTCTTTAAGAAAGTGAGAAATAACAATAATCAGGGGTCAGGTTGGCTCAGTGGTTTCTTTCCCTGCCTTTCACCTCTTGTGGACCCCGGTTCGAATCTCACCTCAGACTGGAACCTTGCATGTGAATTGGGCTTTTCACTCCGTACCTGCCTGGGTTTTCCCCCATTCAGGGTTTTCCTCCAACATCTAAAAACTGAATATTTCTTCTGGTTTCCTATTCATCCTGTTATTGGCGCTAACTGTGCTGTTTGATGTGTAACGACATTTTTTTTAAATAATAATCAATAGGCCCTTGAAGTGTCTCTTTGCTCCACCCCCCCCCCCAACTCAAATGACGTCATATGCGTACGGTCTATTCTCACCCTTATATAGTCTGATCTCGCCGCAGTCAGTGGAACCTGGCGATTCAGGATGCACGCGCTATGTTGATGAACCCATTCAGGTTGTGCTGGTCTCCTTGCTCCATGTACAGTCTCTGGAGGTTGGTCTGGTCGACCGTCACGTTGTACCTACATGTTTTATTTCATCCACAATTAAGTTACCATAGAAACAAGAGGTTATGATTATACAGTACAAACTAATGATAAATACAATCGCCTATTTAAACAAAAACAAATAAACATAACAAAAACAATAATCTTTAAAGAAAGAAAAGAAAAACTGTGAAGCACAATAAACTTTCTCAAGAAAATTTAAGACAAACTCCTTTCTAATTTTTTTCTTCAAAACCTTGGTCCTTTTTTTGGCCCTCAGATAACTTCCATCCGCAAATTTCCTCCTCTTCTATGTTACTCCCCACAATAAGATTTTAAAAGATGTCAATTTTACATAAGGGATAAAGGATACTATTTTTGTATTACCCACCACGCCGATGTGTATTAAACACTGTTAACTCAGCACTCCCCCCCAAGTCCCGTAAAAAAATAAAAAATCCACAGGCATATTACTCGGGTGGGATTCAATAAGATTGGATCGGGTTGGATTCAATAAGATTGGTATGCCTGACCCAGTGATAATCAATTGTTATTTTGGCCTGCATCCCTCTGAATCCTTCATATCGGCAAAGAGGATATTGTCAAAAAATCACCTGACATCATCACCAAACTAATCTTGATTGCTCCATTTTGCCGGGGAGTTGTCATCGCTGTGTGTTTATACAGCGTAGTGGCCATTTTAGGCGATACTGCAGTTACACGCTCGCCTGTTGACTCCCAAAATGGTGAGAGTGTGTGGGGCAGTCGCCGCGTGTGACGTGCATGCACGCAAGCTTACGGATCGGGTTTGCTGGGTCCTGCTATTGTTGTTCTACTTTATGTTGTCAAAAGAATTCCCCTGTGGGGTCCAAGTTGAACATTGAAAACTTTGTGGGGTCTATTGTTCAATTGTGTAAAAGACCCCTTAAAGGGGTCGCGCTTAAGCCCAAGGAGTCAATAGAAGGATTTGGGTGGCTAAAGTTTTTTTAGTAGGATTAACATTATATTTATATCATTTTTGTTAGCATGCTTGTTTTGCAGTCATGGAGGTAGAAATGCCTCAATGTTGCAGCTGAACATTGATTGTTTTTTTCTAGAGAAAGTAATTGTGCTTCACATCTCTCCGTAATCTCATACAATGAAAACATGATAGAAAACAATGTACATATTACTTTAAAGTATTAAGAAAATATAAACATACAAAAATGTCTTGGCATATTGGGTATGAAAATCAAATTCTGTAATAGATGATAATAGGTACCTAGCCTTAAATAAACTTAAGATTTACAGTAATTTTGGAGGAATGAATAGAAAAATACAAACAAATTTAACGCCTGATACATTATATGGATTATAACCTTAATTCCATTGGTGCTGTGCTCTGGCACGACAATGTCCAAAATCCATCAAAATACTTTACTCTCTGGTACCTCAATACCTAAACGTTTGCACTCTGATACAATTGGTATGCCTGGCCTCATCTGTGCGTGGGTGGCTTGGAGGCACTGTACCGCGTATCCATCAAATTCAAGCATTGTTGATGGAGTTGTGGAGTTTTTGGGGAGTAGTAATGGTTCCCTAACCAAACCCCAAATCCTCCATACTGGGCCCCATTTCATAGAGCTGCTAAAGCAGAAAATATTGCTTAACAAATTTCTGCTAAGCAAAAGTAAGCAGGATACCAGTTACGGATAGTACAGGTGACATGGTACTTTGGCTGGTAACCTTATTCTGGTAAAGCAAGATTTTGTTATGCTTAGCCTCTTGTGCTTAAGCAGCTGTATGCAATTGGGCCATGTGATCATAGTTCTGCTCGGTGTCTAGGGCCCAATTTCATAATGTAAGCACAAAAACTTGCTAAGCACAAAAAACTCTTGCTTAAGAAAAATAGGTCACCAGCCAAAATACCATACAGTTACCATTGCTGTGACTGGTACCCCACTCAATTCTTGCTTAGCAAAGAAATTTGCTGAGCAGTATTTTCTGCTAAACAGCTGAATGAAATTGGGCCCGGATGTCTGGGTGTTGAGTTTACCACAGAATAGAAGACTTTGATAGACTACAGACAGCTCCTATGAAGAACAGCTACAGATATAGGTCTCCTGACGACGACGACGAGAGCACACAAGTCGAAACATCAAGAACAAAGCAACCACCTTTTTTTTCAGGGCCACCACTTCTTCCTGGATGGGATTATTACTTGGTGCACCCGAAAGAATTGTGTCAAATAATAAACCGCAAGAGAGGCTGACTGGAAATTTTTCCTTTGGGTTTATTTCTTGATACCTAAAGGGGAAAAAATGCCTCCCCTTAGGTGATCCCTTTACAAAGCCACTTCCCAGGTTGTATCATAAACTGGGCGTGATCTCTGACTATACGGCTGTATGACTTCGCACTGAGAAAGGAATGATTATTTGTCCTACGCGATGTGGAACAGAAAAATCTGCTTTTCCACAATTTTATGCCAAGACATTTTTACTTAAAATCTAAAAAGTTAAGATTTTAAAATGACTAAACTAATAAGTATCTAGTTTAATTAACCACTGTATATAATCTGTTTACCCTGTTATAATATAAATATTATCTTCTTGTTTTGTTAATCAACTGGACTTTTCTTTTGGCAGTGTGAGTTCAACAATACTGCATGGCAAGAAATGGGAATACATTTGGTTTCAAAATACAAAGGTAGAGCAATTTTTGCTTTTGTGGAAAGCAGTCTTTTGATTCGGCAGGGCGAGTTTCACTACACCATTGAAAAGCAGGAATATAATTGATTTTTTAGAGCACAAAAAACCAATTTTGAGTGTGGACAGACCTTCATGAAAGTATTGTTGATGCAGTATTAAAATTGACGTCAACAATTTTATTTTTTTTACGATTTAAACAAGATTCTTCACACTACCATGATAGAGCGAGACTATAATTAAATTATGCTGAAAAATAGAAAGCAGATCTGGTTAGAAATTCCATGATTTTTCAATTGAGTCCTAAATTTTGTTTAAACAGCACCACTCATGATAATTTTCTATCATATGTTTCAAAAACACAATCTTTGTAAATCGACTGTTCGAACAAGACTTTTAAAAGAAATTAACTCACAAAAAGGCAAAAGACAAAAGTTTTCAGGGATATTAAAACAGAATTCATTATATACAGAAACGTACAAAAAAAGATGCACATGGAAAAAGCTACTTTCCAGAAACATTACAAAATAGGTAAAGATAAACAAAAACCAGACTTTGTTAAAAAGAGAAAGAAAAAAACCCTATTAAGTTAGTAATATATCATTTAATAAAAAGAAAAACCTTTATACAATAAATACACAATTACAAGCTGCATAGTTTTGGGATAGGAGGAGAAAAAAACAAGTGCCTGGAAGGAAAGGGTGAATTCTGAAATCAAGAAAGTGGCAAGAAGAATCTTTCAAAATCTAAGCCTGGCAGGGGTGTTCGCAATAAACCCTTATCAAGACACAGCCATCATCCCCCCAATGTGTCTTTATTGTGTGCTTGGAATCTCAAGAATTCTTTAGAGGATTTAGGGAGGGTACTTCTGTACAAGAGGAAAAGAGTGTGTTAAAGGCACTGTACACGTTTGGTAATTACTAAAAATATATATTAGCATAAAAACTTACTTGGTAACGAGCAACGGAGAGCTGTTGATAGTATAAAATATTGCGAGAAACAACTCCCTCCGAAGTAACGTAGTTTTTGAGAAAGAGGTAATTTCTCACTAAAATGTTTGAATCTGAAAAAGATTTCAGGCCTGAAGCCTTTTTCAGGCATCTGAAAGCACACATATTTGTGCAACAAGGGTGTTTTCTCTTTCACTATTTTCTTGCAACTTTGATGACCAATTGCAGCCAAATTTTCACAGGTTTGTTATTTTATGCATATGTTGGGATACACCAAGTGAGAATACTGGTCTTTGACAATTACCAAACGTGTCCAGTGCCTTTAAAGTATGGGAACATTGGGGGAGGGGATACCCTGTGCCCCATATCAGGCATGGTATAGCTGAAAACACCCATTCTTCAACATTGTCCCTACTTCCAATGGCCATAGCCATAGCCAAACCAAGGCTAGAAGGAAAAATAGTCTGGTCCCTTAATGGCTATCAATGTCAACTTGAATACAGGGAATCTAACCAAGATGGCTGCACCCTGATGAAGGTCCAGTGTTCTTCTTTACATAAGGCCAGTACAGAACTAGCGGCTGCGGCTTGATCACCACATTAAGCATGCATTGAAGCATAGGCTGCACCCTTAGCAACAGCCGCAGCCACAGCTGTCAATTCAGACATGGCCTAAGCCTTAAAGGGAAGGTACAACATTGGCAGTAACTTCTGACTATGAAAAATGCCACAATACCACAATATCCAGATTTCCTCAGGATTTCACCATTGACCTACATGGAGCACCGCTAATTTGCCGTATTTTTGACTGCGTGAGGGCGTATGTGGACCAATTCCACATGATGAAAAACCAGTAAACAAACTTCTTCTTTTTTTTTCTTTTTTTAATTATTATGTTTTGTATTTTGTCATTGATGCAAGAAAACTATTTGCAGGCAATTAAAATAAGATGAAACTGTAATTGTGCTGGAAGACAATTCTGATAAAGCGCCTTCATGCGGTCAAAATATATGGTCAATTTAAGAGCATGTGAACACTTGCTGGGCCCCTTTTCGTGTTTCTGCTTACCCAAGAAATTTGCACTGATGACTGCCAGTAAAGCTTCAACTCTACGAACTGTAAGTGCAGATTTCTGCGGTAAAGCAGTGCCAATGTTATACCTTCCATAAGACAACCTTGGACTACAGATTAGCTCACACTTCACTTGAACGCCAAAGCAAAGGTGAATTGCCCACCACCAACAGCGATTCATACTCAGTTTTCAAAAAAACACATTGTACATCAACTCTCTACCTGCAGGAATGATTTTTTTTTTCTAAGGGAACCTCACTATGCCCCTGGCGTTCAGATGAAGTGTGAGCAGGGCCCAATTTCATAGAGCTGTTTAAGCAGAAAATATTGCTCAACAATTTCCTGCTTAGCAGAAATGAGCAGGATACCAGTCACAAATTATGTAACATGGTAGTTTGGTTGGTAACCTCATTCTGGTAAGCATAATTTTGTTGTGCTCAGCTACTTTTTTGTGCTAAGCAGCTCAACGAAATCGTACCCTGGGATAAAAACGAGTGAAGCTGGAAAACCTTTAGCCACCATTGTTAGGATTGTATCTGGAAATGGCATCGTCCCTTAATAGTCTAAGCTGGAGAAGCCGACTGTATACAGGGTGAAGAAAGCAGTGAAAGGTGCTCAGAGTTTTACAGAAAAATAGATCACCGCTAAACTAAACAAAAAAGTGAATGAAGACAATCTAGAGATGCTAAATTTTAGGACTATGATAAGGTTGACATGGCGGGACGCAATTAAAAAATTTGTTTTATAGACAGTGCAAAGGGATTGGATTCTTCTTTTCAGGAGGAGGGGGTGTAGGGGTTGGAAAGCGTAAAACAAAATCCCAAACATAGTTTAAACTGGTTATGGAAGATTAAGGTAATATTCAGCAGATCTAACGAATACAGCAGAAGTTTGATGTAATTTCTTGGCAAATGTGGAGTACTACTACCTTCTTTTCTTTGTCTGTTTCCGAAACAGGAGATCTTGCAATATTAGTTATGCATTTCTGTAAACATGAACAAAATCATGTCTACAAAGGGATATTGCTGGACCTACAATGGCTTTTTGTAAAAAATTAGCCGCCATTCAGGGGCTGCATCTGGCTTCAAATGGCTGATGGTTCTTAGCCATAAGCCACAACTGAAGTCATGGTTTAGTGAAAACCCATGGGTTTTGAATTAAAAGCAATATTAAAGACATCGCAACATAGAAACAAACAAATGTGCAATAACAACTATGTGATAAGTTATCTCCTAAGAGAAGATGTGATGGTTCTGAGGAGAAGACCCATCTGATCTACTCAGAACCCCTGCCTCTTCCTTGAAGATTATATAATCATTACCTGCAAAATTGTTTCTTTCTATTTTACGTTATTGCAAAGCTTCAAATCTTACTCCGGATTTTTTGAAAATTATGTGAAAACTACAACAGTTTGTACAAGGATGTTCACACAGGAATGATAATACAAGGGCTGCTCATTTAAGTCAACACTCTAAAAAAGGGGGCTCTGGCAAAGTCTTGGCCTTTTGGAAACAGTGTAAATGGACGAATGATTTTGACTTTGTGATATAATAATAGTATAACACTTTGTATGTGATCTTGGAAGTAATTTAAAATGATGTCATTGCTGTTGTTTGTTTTTGATGTGGTTTTATTTTGTAGAAATCAAATTGTAGCATTAAATTAAATTAACTTTACTTGTCGGATCATGATCATTTGAATTTCTGTTGATAACATTTTACAAATGTATATTATGTGAATATAGGACTCTAAATATAAATTGATTTAATTGTTGACATTGTTCGGTATGTTTGTTAAATTTTGGTTGATCAACCGAACCATGACAAAAAGAGCGCAAATAGTTCCAATGTTTTTGAGGCAATTTTCTCTCTCTCTCTTGCTGCTTGTGGCACTCACACACTTTTAAGTCAAACCTTATTCCAACAACTATCTAAAATAGTAACCCTAGGAACTACCTTAAAAATTTACTCTACCTACAATTAGCCTTTTTGAGAAATGGTGGACACTATAGCAGTGCACTGTTTGGTTTGGGTGTATGACAGACAAATCTACCCAAACCAACAGTGTCGTAGTATTGTGTCCGCCATATCTCAAAATGGCTTATGGACCTTTATCACATTGCAGCCAACTTGTCCCCGACACACCTTGGGGACGAGGTTGCATTGCAGCCGCCTCAAATCAAGCAAACCAAACCCCGAGGCTGGAGGAGGAATTAGTCTGGCCCCTTTTTGGTATAACGAAAATCAGTATTCATGACTGGTGTTGCAACCACGGGAAACATGACAGAGTTGGAGGCAGCGTGATCAAGGTCTATATGTTCCCAAAGCAGGAAACAGTCTATGGAACTGTGGTAGAACCTTGGCCCAATTTCGTAGAGCTGCTTAAGCACAAAAATAAGCTAGCAAAACAAAATTATGCTGACCAGAATAAGGTTACCAGCCAAAATACAATGTCACATGTACAATTTGTGACTGGTATCCTGCTCATTATTGCTAAGCAGGATTTTTTAAGCAGATTTGCTTAAGCAGCTCTATGAAATTGGGCCCTGCCCACACCAAGGGCCTTTTCCAAACCTAGGCTTGGGTCTCTGGCTTTCGGCTTGTGCTCTGTCATCAATTTTAGAACAGTGTTCATTTTGCACTGTGCTTCAACTCCAAACAGAGCCCAAAGCCAAAGCCAGAGCCCAAAGTCAGAGCCTATCAGCCTAGGCCTGGAAAAAGCCCCTAGATCTCCTGAAAACAACCATTCACTACAAAATAAGCCTATAAGCAAACGAAGTCTGACTGATTTACCACCCAACGAAACACGGGTCCTTTCCATATTCCTGACAAACACAGACAACTGCTAAGTAGACAAAAACGCTAAGCAGGTTTGTGTAGGTAACCAGCCGAACCCGTATAAATAGAAAAAATTGTCAACCTATTTCAAAGACAAGCCCCCTTTTCATTCTCGTCGACAATAGGAACAATACTATAGTTAAACTAATATCCTCTACAACTATTCTACTTAATTTCACAACTCACTCTCACACACTCTTGGCATTCCACCCCAAAATCAAATGGAATATAGTTGCACTTTTTTCATCATGGCATCTAAACATGTAAAATTATTTGAGCTATGTGGCAAATGTTCTTGCAGTTGAATGGAGTAAGTACAAACCAATTTGTACCAATTTGTGTTGCTGATAAGTACGCTTATTAGCTTTATATTAGAGCCAAAATCAATGCAGAGTACGTAGAGTCGAGTCACCGGCCAAAATGCCATCTATGTTTAAACTTGTGAATTATTTCCTGTCTGTTCCAAACTTATAAATTTGCAAGAAATATTTTCTGATAGTAGAGTAATGACATTAAACCCGAGTTTTAAAGACCAGTCAACTGTTTCCAGGTCTTTAATTATTCGTAATTACAAGTAATCAAAAATGTATTTCAAGCTAATTTCTGGTATCCGAGTCACATACTCCACTCAATTGCAGGTTGTGTTTTGTATGTTTGTTAGTTAATTCACTAGTAATTCTCTTTGCTTTGCTTGTATTTAAAATCTCCAAACTTTGCAAACCAGCTAACATGGGTCAAAATTCATTGGTCTGTAAAAAGCATGTCTTTTTGATGGAAAGGGAGGGGGACAGGGGACAGAGCAGAACATTTAAGGACAGTTCAAATGTTCCCACAACCAGCGCTTCTTGGACAGAAGAAGACTAAAATGCAAAGTAAAAATGTGAGGATGGCAAGTGATTGGAGCATACAGTGAGAAAATCAGACAAACGAGAAAGAGGAAAAAATAAAGTTTTTTTGGCGAGAGAGAGGCAATTAAAGAAGGGTGTTTTAGATTTTGAGATGTGGGTACTTACAAGAATTCCTCCACGCTCTTCCCTGGACTGAACGTCTTGGGCAAGACTTGGATGTTGATGGAGCAGACGGATGTCTTCCCTCCTTGGCCATCGACTATAGCTACCTTCACGTAAACTTCACATTATGAAAACATGGGTGTTTTAAGGTCAAGAAAATGATGACTGTATATCCAAATTTATATAAAGTACCCAGGGTACCCTGTAGGAGGTGTAAGCATGTAGTCTTCCCAGGCAGGAGCAATTTAATACGCAAAATAGAAAATAAAGTTGAGAAGTACTGAATGATCAACTGTCAGACAATAATTTGTGAATGAGAGTAAACATAGCAGCAAACCCTATTCCTGCTAACCACTTGTAATCAAAATATTTTTTAATCTAAAAATGTTTTATTAGCCCAAGAAAAATATGCTAATTACATTCACGCATGCGTACAGACACAATTGGCAGTACTTAGGCAGCATACAGCAACAGAGTCCAGCATTCTCCTGAAGTCTATCAGAGCATACCGATCGAAAGGTAGAGTTGTTAATCACCGATTCTTTTCAGAACCAACACAACTCACAGAGAGAGTTTTATATACATGGTGTCTCCGCAAATCTCACTAGATAATAATGTTTTGTGAAATAGAGCCAATCTCTAGCAGGGTTCTCCCCATGCACAAGCTAGCGTATCCGGCCGATACGCGCAAATTGCTGGTGATACGTGCAAATTTCGGCAGAAACGCAAATTGCTTTTACCGTTTTACTTTTTCTTCACAAAAATCATCAAGAGAAAACCATATAAAGCCTCCAGATTGCACAGGGCTTTTTAAACCAAGATAAACACCAAATAGAAAGCATTCCAAAGACTTTGTTTCAATTCAGCGTGCTTCGGCCAAACATCCCAACATTTGGGTCCAGAAAGTCCCACAGTTTTGACAAATCCTGGGGAGAACCATGTCTAGGGTTAATCAGTTTATCAGTCTGTCCTTCTGTCTGTTTGTTTGTTAGCAACAACTCAACCTACCCCAGTGGCCGTTGTTCTCATAGCCGGCCGGAAGCTGGAACTTGACGGCGTGCTTCATGCCGAAGTACAGAATGGTGAGGTCTTCGGTCTCATTGAGGCTGTAACTGATCTCATACTGAATTGGTGCATGCTGGATAGATAACGAGATAAACATTATGCTTAATTTCATGCTTGTTACCTCAGGGCCCAATTTCATAGAGCTGCTTAAGCATAAACAAAATTATGCTTACCAGAATAAGGTTACCAGCCAAACTACCATGTCGTGTGTACAATTTGTGACTGGTATCCTGCTCATTTCTGCTAAGCAGACATTTGTTAAGCAAATTTTTCTGCTTAAGCAGCTCTATGAAATTGGGCCCTTGGCCTAATTTCAAAGAGCTGATGAAACAGCAAATACTGCTCAACAGTTTTCTGCTAAGCAAAAGTAAGGAGGATACCAGTCACATATTGTACTGTACATGTGAAATGGTATTTTGCCTGGTTAACTTATTCTGTTTTAAAAGCATAATTTTGTTGTGCTTAGCTTCTTTTTGTGCTAAAGCAGTGTTATGAAATTGGGCCCTGGTCCCAATTTTATAGAGCTGCTTGAGCAGAAAATTTTGCTTAGAAATTTTGTGCTTAGCAAAATTTGCAGGATACCAGTCAGAAATGGTGCAAGTGACATAGTATTTTGGCTAGTAACCTTATTCTGGTGGGCAAAATTTGTTTGTGCTTAGCTACTTTTTGTGCTTAAGCAGCTCCATGAAACTGGGCACTGGACCAAATTTCAAAAAAGCATAAAACTGTATGCTTTCCACTAATAACGAACCACAAACATTACAAATTCTAACAACCTCTAACCAAGAAAATTATATAGACCATGTAACCATTTTGTTTAAAAATGGAGTGTGTACATTCCAGGGCATTTTCTGGCAGGCAAGATTCTACACTAGTCATATGGAAAAATTTAGATTTTGTGTCATAATTACAACACCAAACGTAATCAAGCGTTTTTGAAACGCTCTTCGAATGCCCGTAATGCCTAAAGTATAAATGCTGGGGGCATAATGTGTGGACTAGTGCCTACCTAGTAATGCAGCACGTACAGTAAGTGCCACTTGGATTAATTCATACTTTGATCTCGATAGACAAACCCCAAACCTGAATGGATTCATGAGCACTTTTCAGAAGCTTACCTGGTCCTGCCAGCCTAGGCAGTTTATTGTGAAGACCGTTTCCATTTCTGTCCCTTCACCTGGAGTGATGGAACACAGGCCAGCCCTGGGGCCGGTGTTAACCAGGGTGTACTGATGGGCTTCCCCAATCCTAGTAATCCCGTTCTCTGTATAGGCAGATCATAAGTCAGTTGGGGTTTTTTTTTATCAAGTAAAGAACCACAAGGGAAACTGACTGGGTACATTTTAAAATTATTTGGGGGTTGAACAAGGAGAAATTGACTAGAGTGGGATTTGAACCAACGACCTCTGGATTAACGTGCCGCTCTCTACCAACTGAGCTATCTAGCCCTAATGTTGGCGGTCTCCCTATTTTGTAAAATATCTTTGTTCTGGGGGGTCAAAATTTCTGTAGATTTGTTTCAAATACAACTGACATGGCCGAGCGGTCTAGTTCACCGGACCCAAGCTCTGGTGTTGTCGGCAGCAGAGTGTGGGGGTCGAATTCAGGTCATGACACCTGTGCCCTTGAGCAAGGCACTTCACCCTGAGAGCATCGTAACAAGTTGCGAAGGTAGTGTAGTCCTACCTCCACACGGCCTGTGAAGGGGGCAACCCTGTATCAGCCCCAGGAGTAGGTGGCAACGTGCCCCTGGTGACAGTTGATTTGGGTCAACAGCCCAAATCAGTTCAGTGCAGCCCTCACCTTGAAGTGGCCATCCGGCCTTGTGATGTTAAGGGATCCCCATAAAAAAAAAATAATAATACAAAATTTAAAAACATGGAGTTTCTCTTACCGTGACTGTGCGCCTGGACCACAATTGCATATGTCCTACTCTCCTGCAGCACCCCCTCTTTGAGGGTGAGGGCTCGACTGTTCAGACCAGTCGTTGTGTCTGCAGAGGAGAGCGCCCTCTGCTGGAGGGATTTGGACACCATATGCTCGTTGATGATCGGGACGTCCACATCGACTTTGACTTGGTCACCGGACTCTGTGCTGGGTTCACTTGAATCTGTGTCTGCCATAGGTGGTGCTAATGGGATAAACAATTCAGATTGAAAGACAGTTGAAAATGCCCTTTGTGGAAGTTCAGTTTGTGACCAAAATAAAGTTTAGGAAATCAGCTTAAAATTTGTATAATATATGCAAAAAAAAATTATGTAGTAATTTACAGCTTAAATCGCATGCTTTACTCATATATAGACCTTATGCATTGACGACACCAAACTGCCTTTTTAGAGGTAAACTGATGATGAAACAGTGGAAATGCGCAGATTTGTACGTGCGGTGCACATGATTGGCCAATGAACAACCTCCTTTTAACCTCTAGGCGAGGGCGCCCTACTCAAATGACGTCATATGCAAAAGGTCTATTTAATACACTTGGGTTAACAATCATCAAACCTTTGATTTGACTGTAAAAGGGTAAAATGAAAAAGTGACTTACGAGGATTTTGATCCGTCTCCTCACTGTGACCTGCAGGAAAAGAATTAATTGATTGCATTTGAAAATCTGTAATAATACAAAACTCCATGAATGCATCTACACGGTACACAGTCAACCCTCCTACTGTCTGACCATTCAATATCATCCACTGTGGTTTTGAGTGATTTGTCAGCCTGCTAAATGATATCATGTGGTGAATGCATCTACACAGTACACAGTCAACCCTCCTACTGTCTGACCATTTAATATCATCCACTGTGGTTTTGAGTGATTTGTCAGCCTGCTAAATGATATCATGTGGTGAATGCATCTACACAGTACACAGTCAACCCTCCTACTGTCTGACCATTCAATATCACCCACTGTGGTTTTGAGTGATATGCCAGCCTGCTAAGTGATATCATGTGGTGAATGCATCTACACAGTACACAGTCAACCCTCCTATTGTCTGACCAATCAACTGTGGTTTTTGAATAATAAACTATGCCTAAATGATATGATGTAGTGAATGCATTTATACAGTACATAGTCAACCCTCCTACTGTTTACCACACAATAACATCCACTCTGGTTTTGAGTTAAAATCTACGCCAACCTGCTAAACGATATCATGTGGTGAATGCATCTACACAGTAAACACATGCACACAGTTAGTTCTATGCCAGTTGGGCCACCATACACAACTCGCACGTTGAAACAGGGTTTTCCCTTAACTTCTTTCAGAGACAATCCAGCAGGACCAATTAGCTTGTCATTTCACTAGTCAATTAGTTCAAATTACATAGGGACACTTTTCAACACTGAACTAGCCAGCAGCACCACTTGGAAAGAATTTTGACTGGTTCTCATGTGCTTTAAATAGCATTTGGCCAGCGGATGACAGTTAAAGGAGAACGCTGTGAACAGGAAATGGGTTGCAATATCCGTCATAGAACATATCGTTGTATCAGTGCAAAATCATTGTATCTCCTAAAAGAACACTTACGTTACGCACGAGTTTCAAATTGTCAAAGCTCAATCTCGCTTAAAATAGCCCGGATGTACATACAAAACCGTGCCGAGATACATCATTTTTGCACAGTGAATGTTCATGCGAGGTACTACGTTTTTGCAAAATCGAGATACAACGTTTTTGCACAGACAAGATGAATGGAGATGACAGGCTTGAAGAGGACAGAACAATTTGACATGGTTTGAAAAATTATCACAAGATGAACAATAAATCATAAAAAAAAGCTTACCCAAATACTCCTCCGGGTAGTTGTCGTCCTCATAATAATCTTGTTCGTATGGCCCAGTGTCTGTTCCACCGCCTACACCAACTCCTTGGCTGGCATTCTGGCTAGGCTGGTTTGCGTCTGGAACAGGCTCATTGGTGTTGGAGTCCAGAGCTTCCTCATAGGTATTGTCACCATCTTGGTTACTTGGGGGATTGTTTGAAAGTTCCGTGAGGGATGCTCCAGTGTCTTCCAGGATTGAAGCTCCAGTGTCTTCCACGATTGAAGCTCCAGTGTCTACCAAGACAGAAGTTCCAGGGTCCTCCACGATGGACGTTCCAGGGTCCTCCACGATGGAAGTTCCAGTGTCCTCCACGATTGAAGTGCCAGTGTCTTCCACGAAGGAAGTGCCGGTGTCTTCCACGATGGAAGTTCCAGTGTCTTCCACGATAGAAGTTCCAGTGTCTTCCGTGAGGGAAACTTCAGTATCTTCCACTACACTTCCCTGGGTCTCATTAGAGACAGCTGACCCAGGAGTGTCTTCAAAGCTGTTTCCAGCTTCAGCAAGGCTACCTGTAGTTTGAACACTGCCTGTTGCTTCTTCAAAGCTGGTTTCTGTTTGAGCAGTTGCTCCTTGACTTGTATTTGCTACATCCCCACTGGCCACAGCTTCTTCAAAGCTGCCAGTAGCTTCATCCAAGCTGCCAGTGGCTTCATCCAAGCTACCTGCGACTTCTCCAATGCTACCTGCTGTTTCCGCAACGCTTCCGGTGGCTTCTTCAAAGCTACCCGCCGCTTCTTCAAAACTTCCTGCAGCTTCTTCAAAGCTCCCAACTGCTTCTTCAAAGCTGCCGCCAGTTTCCACTACGCTTCCTCCTCCCCCTGCTTCCTCAAAGCTGTCTCCGGTTTCCGCTATACTGTCTCCGGCTTCTTCAAAGCTGCCACCTGCTTCTGCTACCATGGTTACAGTTACCTCAGTCGACAAGTTTCCGAGAACCTTAACAAAAGAGGCATTAGTTGCCTCAACAAATGATAGACCTTCTGGAGGACTTTCAGCAGTGTCTTCCACAAAACTTCCTTGAGCTGCATCTGGGGTCCCACTAAGTACATCTTCAGTCAAACTACCTCCCGTCTCTTCGGCAAAGCTGTCTACATTTTCAAGGAAACTCCTTCCTCGATGCTTCCTGCCCTCACCGGGTCAACGCCACCGTAGCTTCCTCGACGGTGGTTTCATTGACAGAGGATGTAGTATTTGGCTGGGATGATCCATCAACAGCGCCTTCTCCCATGCCACCTGGTGTCAATATTCCTGTACTTATTGCATTGCTGACGCTGCTTCATGGGTAGATGTACCACTTGTCACAGTACCTAAGAACCATAAATAATCATTCAAAGTAAACTTGCATTTGTGATAGCATGTAGTGACCTTTTCACACTAGACGAATTTCACATGAAACTCCTATGAAATTTGGGTGAACCTTTTCACACTTTACTTAATTACTTACCCCGGCAAACTCCCAGGGAAAAGCCTTTTCCCAGGGAATAGCTACCCTGCTTGGTGTTAAGCGAGATAACCTCAAGAGTTAGCATACTGCATGCTTTTTTTTCCCGGAAAATTGCATCAAGTGTGAAACAATGGTGGGTGGTGGTGGTGGGGTTAAAATTAGCCAGAAAATTCCTGGGGTTTTATTACCAAGGAATGTGCTCCGTAATGTGAAAAGTGCTTATGAATTTCCAACATTCAGCCCAGTTTATATCTCGCTCAAAGTTGTATAAAAAGGAGATATCAGTGGCGGAGATGAAGAGGCGGAGGTTGAAAAACAAGGAGGAGAGCAAATGTGATGCTATCAAGCAAAATGAGTCGTTTGTCGACCCAGGTAATTTTTCATTTTGTTATACATTTGAAAAGAGCATAATCTATGCTTTAATACAGTTAAAACCCCATGTTGATACCACCTATGGTTCAAAAGTTGTGAAAGTAGAAACACCATGAGATGCGAGAGAATGAAACTGAGAAAAGGGGGTTTGAAGTTGAGATGTTTATTGAAACTACATCAGGCGAGAGAATGAAACTGAGAAAAGGGGGTTTGAAGTTGAGTTGTTTATTGAAACTACATCAGAACATTTTCTTTCAATGCTAATTTTAACCCCTTTTTGATGTTATTTGTCAGGAAGAAAGTTGCCAATATAAAATAAGATATATATTTTGGCATTTCAATTTACAAAAAAAATATTTTTGAAAATTTCACCACTGTTGGCCTGTTTTGGCTTGTTTCTCCATACTGATATTTCCGACAAACGACTCATTTAGGTTGATCGCATCACAAGTGTTTATGCTGACAGGGTTTATGAAATTGGGCCCTACCAGTTGGTCCTTAGATGAGAGAATTGAAAAGAGTTTCGCTCTGGTTAAATCTGAGCCACTGATAATTACATGTTGCATTAACTCACTCTGACTAATGATGTTGGTGTCTTCCTCGGGCTGGACGACGGCGCCGATCCAGAGGTGTCATTGGCCACAAGATACTGGCCATAGGAACCATCCCCTGGAACACATCGCTGATCTGTTTGAACAAAATGACATGGTTATTAGCCGATGGACGATCACAGCGTACTATTTGAATTATCAAGTTGTCTGAAAATTACACAAATTATAAGATGCAGTACTTTTTATTGCACTTTTTCTATGCCGGACGAGCGTCTCAAAATGCTCGCGACAGGTACGCAGAGCTATGTTTGAATGATGAGACCCATTTATATAGCACCTTGTAGGGGTTTTCAAGAATATCAAGCCTGCAAATGATCCGATGGCGTACCTGAGATTAAATCAACGGTGTTGTCAAATGTTGTACCATCCAGGACGACATACAGCTCCCATGTATAGGTGACATTTTCACTGCAATCCAAGCACACTGCTTCCAGCGTCAAGTGATCATTGCTGTTGACAAAACCGTCCTGGCACTTGTGGCAGTCGATAAGTAACCTATAAAAAGAACGAAGGAGAAAAGGGTATGAAGGCCACTAATTCCGACATGGCCTTACTTTCCCTTGAGGACATGAGATCAAAATTAAAATTTGACAACAGGGTAAAAGATACGAATACATGTATACACATATGGACTGGCAAAGAAGTCGCTAGCGCACATCTATGCACCCGGAGGGACAGTGAGTTCAGCTAAAAAGGGCCCACCAGCCAAAACACAATACATTTACCATTGCTGTGACTGGTACCCCACTCATTTCTTGCTTAGCAAAGAAATTTGCTGAGTAGAATTTTCTGCTAAACAGCTTTATGAAATTGGGCCCAGGATAGAGAACAATCAAGAGGTGTGCTATAACAAAAAGTTTCACAAAGAAAATTGAATTGATTTGAATTTGGTATGTACAGTAGAAATTGTTGCAGCTCTTATGCTTAACCCTTTAGAGACCATAACAGCCCGCAAACGGCTTGTACCAAAATGCCCACAGCTGCCACAAACAGCAGCAAGATCTGACCAACTTCCACTCAACCTAAAAGGTCAATGTAAAGGTCATGTACTGAATTGACATTTTCCAATGTTCCCATGTTAGCATAGTATGTTTCTAAAACAAAACAAAATTTATGTTTCATATAATTTTTTCAGACATTTTTACAAGAAAAATATTTTTAAAACAAATCAAGCATAAAACTATGTCTGGGCGTATGGTGATGATTATACAGAAATGAATGGTCTCTTAAGGGTTAAAAAAGCATAAAAGTATCGCAAAACAAGTTTTAGAGTTAAAAAATACAGCAGTGTATTATTTAAAAACATGAGCTACTAGTAATAGTTCTAAAAGACAAAACAAAATATAGTAAAATAATCGTTCCTACGGTAAGTTCTTTCCAGCAACCTCCTCGTCAACAAGAGTCAAGACCTGGTTGACCTCAGCATCATCCCTGCCCTCTTTGCTGACCCTCAAGGTGAAGACGAAGGAATCTGAGCCGTTTCCCAGCAGCCAAGAAGTGCTGAAGACGATGGAGGTATTACTGGACGGCAGGAAGGACGTCTGGTTGGCCAGCGAGAGTATGGTGGTGTTGAAGCATGGAGCAGTTGGGATGTTCATGGGGTGGCAGGTCCAAGCATAGCTGGGGTAAAGAGGGGCAAGGTTTCATTTAGTTTCATTTATTCATTCTGGTTATGTCCACGCAGGAAGAATAATCTGCTATTGGAATAAACAATCTGAGAAATGTTACTGCAGTAACGCTTCTCAAATTCAAATTTGTTGGGATAAAAAGTGATATCTTTTTCCATAACCACAGTACTTTGAAGTGAAAAGTTTCTCAAAATGCATTATACTACCCAAAGCTGCTGTACTTCTTACCAAGTAAGTTTTTATTGTCATTAATTTTCAGAGTCATTAATTACCAAATGTATAGAGACCCTTTAAACAATATGTCAGAGGATGCTGAAGAAGTTTTAAGCGTTATTCTTGATATCAATTGAAGAAATAAGAAGGCACTGGCATAATTTTCTTGATAAAAAGGAAACACTGTTTTGAAAGAGTTACATTTGTACCTCAGATTGTCATCTTGGGGATTGTCTGGATCATAAGAGAAGCTGCCGTTGAGGGTCGCGATCATGTCCATGCCGAAGAAACGTCTCGTCCCACCGTTTATGATGCTAACGAGCGGGCTCTTAGTCACTTCAATGGAGATTCTGTCTTGTGAGTAGACGATGGTTCCATTCATGCTGACCTGTTTAATAATAAGTGGCGCAAGAAAAGGATGCTTTAATATAATTGGCTCAATTTCAGATTGAGAACAAGTTAAAACTTTCAAAATAAACCTTTAGAGACCATAGCGGCCACAAGCGGCTTGTACCAAAATGCCCATAGCGGCTGCAATGGTCGTAAGGTTTGACCTACTTCCATTCACATTAAGAGGTCAAATAAAGGTCATGTCCGGATATGAAATTTTCCAATGTAGTATGTTAACACATTATCCCAATGTCAAGCACAAAACTAAATTTTCTGTTTCATGTTATTTCTGTTGACATTTTTACTGACAAAATTTGATTGAAGAAATGAACAATATTTGCAATGCCTGGGCGTTTTGTGATGGTTATACAGAAATGAATGGTCTCCAAAGGGTTAATTAACAGGGCCGTTCACAGTTAACTTACATCGAGTGAGAAAACATAGGATCCATATGGAAGGTAAAGTCTGGGTATGAAGAGGGTGCGCTGGTCCAAGGATGCCCTGTTAGGATCGAGGTGAACAAGGCTGCCATTTTCTGCATGTTTGAGCGTCCAGGTGTATACAGCCAGGTTGGTGACCTCACAGTCTATCTGAACCTCTGCCTCGACACGGATGTCCTGGGAATGGCTCTCCTTTTGGGATGGAAACATAGAGGGAATAAGTAACAGGTGAAGGGCTCTCCTTTTGGGATGGAAACATGGTGGGAATAAGTAACTGGTGGAGGGCTCTCCTTTTGGGATGGAATTATGGAGGGAATAAGTAACTGGTGGACGACTCTCCTTTTGGGATGGAAACATGGAGGGAATAAGTAACTGGTGAACCTCTCCTTTTGGGATGGAAACATGGAGGGAATAAGTAACTGGTGAAGGGCTCTCCTTTTGGGATGGAATTATGGAGGGAATAAGTAACTGGTGAAGGGCTCTCCTTTTGGGATGGAAGCGTGGAGAGAATAAGTAACCGGTGAAGGTGTTACTGGCCTTTTGATCGCAAGTGAGGAGGTTATTTCATAAAAGAGATCAGGGCTAAGATTGTACAAAAATTATAAATTTTGATGGGCGACAGTAGAAGAATGTTGACGATATCAAGCGTAGAAGATGTCACATGTTACAGGAATAACAGACTTTCACCACCCCACAAATCAAAAACCGCAGTTTTGGTGCTTTCCACATTAACCCTTGGCTATTAACCCTTGGCTATTAGCCTTTGGCTAGGGTGGTAATTGATGGAAATTTTTTCGTCAAAGAATCAACCCAGGGTAACTTGACATTTGCCAAGCTATTTGGCTAGGCCTAAATCGGAAACTTGGAAGTTTTTACAATTTTGTTTTTTTCCGAGTACACATCATTTTGTTGACAAAGAAACTGTTGTCAACAGTCTCACTGCATCATGTAGCTTTGGGAATCTTATTTCTGTGTTTATGTAATAGTGAAGATAGATCTAGAATTGGAGGGGTGTGGCTTTGCAGACATACCGTTCTTGGGTCAGCTCACGATGTCAAGGACAGGTGGATGGCACATCCTGGTCAGGACGAAGATCTTGGACGAGGCTGAAGAGGTGCTGACTAAATTGGACGCTTGAAGGTGGAGGAAAAACTCTCCCGTCCTAATTGGGAAAAGGAATAACAACAATATTTGTGCAGGGCTCGAAATTTACACTGGACCACCGGCCCGAGGCTAGTGATCTTAGCATCGGGCCAGTAAACTGATGGGATGATAATAATAATAATAATAATAATAACTAGTTTTTATATAGCGCTTTATCTAAGGGAGCTTATCCTCATTTATTTCCAGACAGGTTTTTTGGAAGTTTATGAATTATGACACCCATTTATGTAACACATTGTATAGGGTTTTACAAGGTGCTGCGGTGCATTCAGCAGCCACTGCCAGCAACACCGGGCAAATCTCTTCTCTTAGCGATAAGTGTAACTGGGTTCTTTTACATGCGTTACACAACAAACGGGACCAACGGCTTTAATAAGACAAAGCAATAATGGTTAAGTGTCTTGCTTAAGGATACAAGTGTCAAGACTGGGACTCGAACCCACACTCAGCTGAACCGCTCGACCATGACGCCCCAATCTGATGTGTATATATTCATAATGCAGAGCCTCGGATCCAACTAACCTGTTATACTTATGGTGGACACTGAGAGATGATGTGTAAACTGTTTCGCTTCCGTCCCCAAAATCCCAGACAAAGTTCATGTTGCTCCCTGTGGAGACCCACGCCTCAAACAGAGTAGTCCGGTTGACGAGGGTGGCACTGCCCGAGTTGATCGTCACGCTGTTGATCGCCGTCTGGAGGGTTAACTCCACAGGGAGGGAGGTTGCATTGCTGACTCGATTGCCGGCAACAACAGTTACATAGTACCTTGAGAGGGAGAATAGGAGAGAATGCAAAGAGAATTTGAGGATAAGAATAAAGGGAATTTATTAGGATTTTTAAATATTGTTGTAAAGCGCTTTTCAATATTACTACCCCTGTTCATTGGGCTTCAAGCATTCCTGAAACCATCTCAACTCCTTTCTAACAGCCAAATTGGCTCATCAAGCTCATCAAGAAACTCTACCCTCACAGGTACCTGTTTACTACTGAGTGATGAGAAGCAATAATAGTTAAGTGTCTTGCCCAAGAACACAAGTGTCAAGACCAGGATTTGAACCCACACCCTGATGACTAGGCCGTCAGAACTATGACGCACTAAATCACACGGCCATGAAACTCTTGGTTTCATTACCAGAAAGATATCAGAATAAAAAAAGCACTACTAATAATAACTGTTGACACCATCACTATCAGATAGACTTTCTACTGGAAGGTTTGCTGCATAGTTCCCACAAACACCATATTTTAAATTGAATATTTTTTTCAAATATTTTGTAAGTCGGGGCTGGACAAAGGAGCCAATGGTCTCATTTATACAGTTGGTATAAACGACACCGTTAAGTACGTCCTACCTGCCGTGGAGTGTGTACAAGTACGACAGGGTATTCACAGAGGTTGTCTTGGGGTCTCTCTGGTCGCCCATATCCCACTGGTACCACTGGGCACCGTCGGTGATGGTCTTCGCCTCAAAGGTGATGTGGGAGTAGGTCTGGTGCAGCCGCCCACTTCGAGAAGCTCCACTCCCTGGACCTGGATCTCAATGAACACCGTACAGACGGTTTGTTCTGCTTCAACTCGGTTGAAGGCGACAACTGTCAGTGTGAACATGCCCGAGGAACGGTAGATGTGATCCACAGAGGGGCCTGAGATGACATGAACATTTTTACCAATAATAAGAATTTCTCAGACTCTCCAGAACTAAATACAATACAGTTCTGAAAAATAATACCAATGAAGTAAGCTCAAAACTCGCTTAGCACAGAAAAATCTTGCTTGGCAGAAACAGGTTACCCGAAGAACGGTAGATGTGATCCCCAGAGGGGCCCGAGGAACATTTGTATCAATATTAAAAATTTCTCAGACTCTCCAGAACTAAATACAATACATTTCTGAAAAATAATTAAGCTTTATCTCAAATTCGCTTAGCATAGACAAATCTTGCTTAGCAGAAACTACGATGACTAGAGCAAGCTAGTCGAAACGTTGAGACCAATCCAAGAACTGACTCCGCGGTAGTACAGTTAATTACGATCCTAAAAGCTAAAGTAGTAGTCCCAACCTATTTCTATACCATCCGCCCAGGTAATAGTTAATAAGCAGGACAGTTCTTTTTAGAACTGAGAAGTCTCCCGAACACCCCAACAATCTACTCCGCGGTAGTAGAATTAAGCAAGATAGTTCTCTAAGAACAAACTCTACCTGGCAAGTAGATACACACATGGTGTTACCGCAAACCAAATATATTGATACCTCACCATGCAATGCCTCAAATCCTATATACGTACATATTGTTTGTGAATTGTTCCCTGCTAATTTTTGCTCAGCAAATTTGTTTTGTTACGCACCATTTTTTCGCTTAACAACATTATGAAACTGGGACCCTATATAAACTTACCCACATCAATATAATCGGTCTGGTCCCCCATAGACCAATTATAAAACAAGTGGCTTCCTGAATCCACTCTGACGGACAGGTGCGACACGTTACCGAGCGCATACGCATAGATGGAGCTGTCACACCTCAGATTGGTAGGTGGAACCTGGACGTAGTAGGGCCCAGGCAGGTAACAAGTTTCATTGCCGAGTAGGTTACCCGCTGTGACACCGACTGTGTAGTTACCCTCTGTAGTTGTGATAGAGTGATATGTATCATATCATTATTATTGTATATTTCTGGTAATTAAACTAAGGATGCCTCATAAGTGAACTTAATTACTGTAGCTCGCAAGCCTGAGGAAACCTGTAAACAAGGGTGAAAAATCAATGGACTGACAATGAAGAAAGTTATCAATTTAAAAAATAAAATCAACTTCTCTGAGCCCTATAGAATCCCCAAATGGAACTTATTATATATTCTTTATTGTTTCTTATGATTCACAAATCATTAGGGAATGGAAACACGTAAAACAGGGAAAATTCTATAGGTGGACAAATAAGATCAGAGATTACAAGTTAGGGCAGCATGTTGGAGGAAAATTGGCATCTTTCAGCAGTGAAACAGGTATAAGCTACTTTAAAGACAACTTATAAATTTACCTTGTAAATATTGATGGTTTCCAGAACCTTTGTATGCTCCGAACAAATCCAACACACCGACGACTTTCTCAACAGTCCCATCGCCGTATTCAAAGTAGAACAAGATGTCAGAACCCCAACAGCTTGCCTCGAACACCAGCGTGTTTGTCGCCCAGTAGTCCCTGAAGTCGTATAGCGCCGCCCACGGGGTAGCCCTGCGGGCGTCTGTAGCTCCAGGCCGAAGGCGAGTTCTTGCACCAGGAAGAGCTGGGGGTACACGACCATCAGGGGTTGGGGTTGGAGATCGTTACTGACACTGACCGAGACTTGGTAGGTTCCGGGCAGGCTGAACGTATGTGTGGCTCTGCTTTCATTGAGGCAGCTTTGATAAAAAAGAAAGAGGGATACTTGTGTAATAGTGTGTCATATTGGGGATATATATTGCTTCAAAAATGCTTCAAAACTGCTTCAAAATTGATGACGAAGCCCACATTGGAGCCAGAGCCCCAGCCAAGGTTTGGAAAAGGCACTTAGAGTGCTCTAGCATTAGAACTATCTCACTCTCAGAGAGTCTCCTGAATTTGTAATTATCTATAAATGGTTTCGGGGAAAACTGTCGAAAGTTCTCCAACAGTACATGTAGATGTTCGGCCTGGAACTTTGATCTCCAAGAGGTCATCCAGGTATGTTTACACTTACTTCATTAAGGTAGTGCGGTGTTCCGAATCCTGAAAATCCCAGGAGAATTCTACGTCATTGCCACTTTCTACTGTCGCTGTGAGCACCACCGACCGCCCGATAGCCAACAATGGCAAACTCTCAGATGTGATGCTGAGCCCAGAGATCATCTCCTCAACTCGAGCTGTCGCAGTGGCCGTCTTCCCCGAGACAAGATTATTGATTGTGAAGGAGCTCTCATAACGCCCAAGACTCGAGTAGGTCTTGTTGAGAGTGTAGATACACACAGGTGGATCAAACACGTAGTTGATGACTTCGTTTCCGAGCTCTGCAACGCCTTCGGATGACAGAGCGAGAATTTCCCATCCCCACATTCAATCTGGAAGTCAGGCGGCCCGCCTTTGACGACGAGCTCAAAGACGGAAGGCGTGGTGATGAGAGCGGCTTTGACAAGAACGTTGGCATCGATAATGGGCTGCTGCAGGATGGTTTCAGAGTGGAGCTTGACGGAAGAGATGAAGTTACTGGCCTGGAGGGTAACGTTGTAACTTCCGGGGCCATGGAATGGGATGGAAATCTGTGGAATAATGTTGACAAATTTACAATGCAGGAATTCGAGTGAAACCCTCTTTGTTTTTTTATTATGTGCTTGGAAATTATATCATACTTCTTCACAGGAAATAATGGTCACAATGCCTGATGAGCAGTCCTGTTGACAGTTTCCAAGATCCTCTTCTGACTAAGGCCGAGTCCAAATTGGCGGCTACAGCTAGATTTCCGCGTCATCGTGCGTTGAAGCAACAGTCTTAGCCGTAGCTGTAGCTGCCAATACAGACCCGGCCTAAAGTTGACACAATCATAATCACAGCTATGTTTTCCATCATGAAATATCCATCATCGGCTTCATTATTTCATGATGCAACTTTGACATATATCAATTTAACCACTCACAACCAAATCAGTCAGGCCATTTTAACACCAATCATTACAGAATATTATTTCTAAATACCAGTCACAAAAAAAATAATCACCTTTGCAATACTGCAAACTTATGAAACCAAACTCCTTGTAACATCCAACCCTGCGTATATTTATGCACAAATATGGCCACAGTGTAAAGGCTTAGCAATCCATTTTAGACAAGTCCCTCCCTCCCTCCCCACCTTGACCCTTTATAAGAAAGAAAAGAATTCTTACATTTGTGTGTGAGCCAGCTACCTGAACCAGAGTTGTCTCCACTGATCCACTCAGTGCGACGGAATAGTCTGTCTCAATCGGCGCAATGGTCAAAGAGTATAAAATATCGGTACCTGATGACGGCTTAACCGCCCAAGACTGAGAGGTAACAGTTCTGAAAAATAAAAATAATAAAATATGAAATCAAGATATTATTCTTTCATTGAAGATTTTCCACCGTATGAAAAAGATAATAAAACAATTGGGAACAAAAGGTAACAAAAAAACCTTCAAGAATCCTGTAAATGATGTGATTCAGATGTTACAACTGAGCAAGTTTACAGACTGTGCATCATCAGAAATACAAATCTAAAGGTTTAGACACAATGTGGACTTTTTCTTTCTCCCTTTGGCGACTGTTTTACTTCTTTCAAGAAAATTTAAAGGCTAACGGAGGTTTTGAGAAAATCCTGAAATCATGGAAAATTGTGAGGATTCATCTGGAATTGTAATTTGCAATTGGTTTTAGTGGTAATCACTGTCATAATTTATGAAACTTCCTGCGAGGACATGCCAGACATAAGGTATTTTCACACAACTCCGTGTTGGTTTGGTAAAATTTCAACGGGGTTCAAATTCGCTCTACTTTCACACTAGCACTGCGCAACATCAGGGTCCTACAATACAGTGTGCGAATGGCACCACGCACGCTCAACACGGATCGAAAAATTAACCCAATGAGTGTTCAATCTACGGCTTTCGACACGTGTTGAAATTTTCGACATTGCGGATCAAGAGCTCTTACCCACTTCCCGAGCAGGGTTGGTTTCGACACGGATCTAGCGCTCTACACAGATCAACACCGTGTTGAAATGTTGTAGTGTGAAAAGGTCAGTCCAGATTTACACGGATCATTTACTTTCATTTATTAATTTCATTTATTAATTCTGGTTGTGAAGCCAAGGACTCTCAGAAAAGCAAACTTAATCACCAAACTAGCCAAGAACCCCACGGAAAAATACAAAGAAAGAAAATTCAGTTTTAGATGTGGGAGGAAAAACCCAGAGAAATATTCCAGGGAAAACCCACGCAGTCAGGTAGGGACTGAAAACCCAATCCACAGTCCCCCCCGGTGGAATTCGTGGAACCGGGGTCCTAGAGGTGGAAGGCAAGGAAAGATACCACTACACCAACCAAACCACCCAATCGGACCCGTGTCCTAAACAGATTTTCTGTAGTGTGAAAAGGCCTATCGAGCTTGTATCTTTCCATGGTTATCATCAACGATTCCCTGAACTTTCTCAAACTTTAAAAATGAACCAACTCACCCATAGAACTTGCTAAGTGCTGGACCAGCAAGCTCAACTCCGCTGACCTTTGTCTCCATCACGACTATTGTCTGCATTGTTACCTCTTCCCCAGCCCCACTGACCCACAGATGAACGAGGTATACCCCTGGGTGCGGGTAAGTGTGGTTCCAGGTGACAGGGGAACCTGGAGTGGCAGTATAGGATGTGTTTGGGGCACTGCCTCCTTGGTTGACCAGGACTTGTACTGGAGTGTTGCCATCATCGGAGATCTGTGAATTTAACATCACCAGAGAGTACTGTATTTAGTTTTACCCTTTTGTGTACCAGGACATGGATGATGTAGCAAGCAGGGCTCAAACTTGGGGCAAAAATCCACAAGACGACCGCAGGGCTTATAGCCTAGAATCTTAATTCCGTACCAGAATTTGTTTTTTCAGACCAGAAACAAAATGAGAAATAACAAATCTAAACACAGCTGAACAAATAAACTGTTTTCTGTTTGAAAAGGCGTGTATTAAGAAACCTGTAAACAATTTTGCAATATCAAGAGCTTTACTCTGGAGTAAGTGAAACTTAAATAAATTTAAAAATTCCAGACACAGATTATTATCTCAGTTAAGAGAAAACCTTCTCCAAGTGAAACAGGAAATTGGGCAATCTGTTGAACAGCTTCAGCCCTAATGCATGATTGAAGTAACACAATGTGGAAATCACATTTCTGCTTCCAATAAAAAGGGATCAACTTCTGATTAGGGGAGGCAATAAAAAGGCTCCTGTATGGAGGGGGGGGTATGTGTCACCCCTGTTTGATGATCAGGACATTGACCCCGTCAAGCGAGTTCCTGTACTGATGGAAACTGTGTGATGTACATGTCAATGTATGTAATGGATTTTAAGGGAAATTACATCAATATAGACCAATCCAAACAAGGGCTGCGCACCGCCATTGATGGGGTGCTGGCTGCGCAAGGTTTTGTACACAAGACATCGAATATTCGTGTTGTCTTTTTTACTTTTTGGTAAATTAAGTGTCTTCCTTACACGATTTACCCGACAGGAAAGCATGGCATAATGATGTAGAACATTTTTATCAAATATTTGCAACTAAAACAGAAAGTGAATACTGAAATTCTGACAACCCCTTGCTGTTGTAACCTATTTTAAGTCCAACCGTGAAGTTTCCGTGTCTATCACACTTAAACTCACCTAGGCCCTACTGTCTGCACCGTTTTTCAGGATTCAGTTTATGTTTTTTAATTGCAAATATTTATGATCAGTGTTCTACATCGTTATGCCATGCTGTTCTGTCAGGAAAATTGTATAATCGTTGAGAAAGACACCTAACTCACATAAAAAGTAAAAAAGACTTACGATTTGTCAATGTATCTTTGTACCAAACCTTGCACTGCAAACACCCCAGCAATGGCAGCGCGCGTGCAGCTCTCGCACATACGTACGAATTGGTTTATGTCAATTAATTTCTTGCTATACGGTTTGAGGACGAATAAGTTCATACCAACAACAAAAAACTGCGGTACCCACTGCTAAACTATAGAATTTGAACTGCCTCTAGCTACTCGGCAAGCTCGTTGGACAATCAGTAAGACATATGCTCTAGAATGGCAAAAGTCACAGGTTCAAATCCCACCTCAGCAATATGCCAGTTGATTTTTATTTTCACAGGACTCAAGAAGTTACTGATTTAACAGTGCTTAACACACATCAATGTACATGTATGGGTAAACACAAACACACATAAAAAATCCTATTTATCCCCAATGAAAAAGTAACATCTATTTATTATATTTTTTTCATACCCATCTTGTTTCAAGGAACATACATGTAATGTAATACACAACCTACCTGCAATAATTTCATCAAACTTTGTGTTTACAGAAAGTTTAGGTGAAAACAGCGAGAGGAATTAAGACCCACTTTATGTATTTACAGGAATGTTGTACATGTTTCATATTGGCCTCATTTTGGCTAAACAGCAACTGTAACAAGCGACAGTGATTTGGAGGGTCTTCAAATGCTGTTGTCTTGACTTTGAAAGTATTTCAATTCAGGTCCGTTTCTTGTAAAAAGAAAACCAGTGATTCTGACTGCTATGGCACATGTTGGGAGGCATCATCCCAACCCTCTATCCAGACATACTAGGCCCTCAGAAACAAAGTAGGAACATTCTGTCAGAGTGCAAGGGCTGACCTACATATAGTAGGCTATAGGCTTTTATAGACTTTTGTTCAGGCTACTTAACAGCAGTTTTGCTGATTTTTCTGAGGGAAAAAAACAATCGGAAATCAGATTAAAGTAGGAAGAATATCATGCCTGCCTCAATCTGAAAGCGATCCGTAAAAATTAACCTGAAGACTCTGAATGTTCCATTACAAGGGAACTGCCATTTTGTGGTTATCCTTGCTACCCCCGAGGTAGCATCTTTAAGCCACCCTACTGTCACCTACTTCTGATTAACCCCACGCGACACACTCTCAATCTTTTTTTATCAACATGTATTTTTAAGTCGTAAAGCAGTGACTTCGTTTTCATACCAGAAAGCAGACAGACCGTGACAAGTTTCCAATAGCGATCGGCATTCTTCGCCGAGTCCTCATGGAATTCGTTTTACACGTAGTAAAAACGCAGAAACGTGATAAAATGTTCCTTTTCGCGAAACAATGACATTTTGTCTGAAAACAAACTTTAAATTAGTTGCTGAATATTTAAAACTTTCATACTAAACCTTTAATATTTAATATTTCAATCTTCAAGTTTAAGTTCAAGTTGGTTGCACCCTTTGAGAAATCTTTTAAACACATTTTTTATGTTCATACTTATTGGGAGGAGTCAAAATGTAGAGACAATTTTTTTTGTTTAACTGAGTTGCAGAAGTATGATCATGACAAGTGCCAGAGACAACCATTATTATTAAAGCGTTTACCTTATCTCAATTTTTAAGATAAAGGATTTCAAAATATCAGTTTTAAACGTGGCGAACTTGATCTACACAGCTATTTTCAAAACAATATGTTCCAAATGTGGATCACACTTCATTGTTCAAGACTGGCTTCTTAAAGGCACTGTACACGTTTGGTAATGACTCAAAATATATATTAGCATAAAAACTTACTTGGTAATGAGCAACAGAGAGCTGTTGATAGTATAAAACATTGTGAGAAACGACTCCCTCTGAAGTAACATAGTTTTTGAGAAAGAGGTAATTTCTCACCAAAATAATTAAAACTTCTTGCAAGAAGCCTTTTATTCCTATCTGAAAGCACACAAATTTGTACAACCAGGGGTTTTTTTTCTTTCATCATTTCCTTGCAACTTCAATGACCAATTGAGCCCAAATTTTCACAGGCTTGTTATTTTATGCACATGTTGGGATACACCAAGTGAGAACACTGGTCTTTGACAATTACCAAAGGTGTTCAGTGCCTTTAAAGACATAAAAGTGTCAAGAGTTCTTCATGCTCTGACAGATCACCGCCTTCATTCTGTGTGGCCCACAACACCAGAGACTCTTGGGAGCAAGAGGACCAAGTGTTTGACTCCAAACTCACATGCCATTTTAATTGTCTTCCAGACAAAGCATTCCACGTGATGTAATGTGTCCCCCAAGATCACACAAGTGGAATTTCAATTTCTGAACAGACAAAGCGCCAGAACCCAAACCAAGTTTTCTCCAGTTCCAACCCCCTACTGAGTTCTTAATTGTCTCAAGGATGATGAAATAAAGTTTGAGGCCAGACTATTTCCACATCACAAAATTCCATCAATTTTTTTTTCCTGTTTGGTATTGCATTATCGTAAAAAAAAACACCTGAATTTAAAGAGTTTAAATTCAAGAACTTCAGGTTACCTTTTTTTTTTTAAAGGATGATGAAATAAAGTTAGAGGCCAGACTATTTCCACATCACAAAATTTAATCAAGTTTTTTTTCCCCATTTGGTATTGCATTATCATAAAAAAAATACTGAATTGAAAGAGTTTAAATTCAAGAACTTCAAGTTACCTAGGATGATGAAATAAAGTTTGAGGCCAAACTATATCCACATCACAAAATTCCATCAAGTTTTTTTTTCCCGTTTGGTATTGCATTATCGTGAAAACAAAACCTGAATTTAAAGAGTTTAAATTCAAGAACTTCAAGTTATCTTCTCTCTTGTTTTCACTAGAAAAAATTTCAGCATGTTTGGGATTATTTCACTTTACTTTTAGATGATAAGGTTTAAATAATGTATTGAAATTTGACTTAAATGTTGCTGTTTAGTTAGGTGCTCTCGAGAAGAAGAACAAATCTTGTACTTTGTCCTTAAACTTTTTCAAGAAAACAATTTTGATACTTTTGGATTTAAGAATTTTCTAATGTTTATCATTATAACCGTAAGCTATAATCTTGTCACACTTCCAGTAGTCACACTCTCAGCACTACATTACCATTATTAATTGTTTCTGGTCATGAACCGTGGATGCCTCAAAAAAGTAAACTTAATCACTGTAGCTCAGAAGACAGAGGTACCAAGTAATTTGTAAACAAGGTTGCTTGCCCTTATGAATCCTCCCCTCTCTTGGCAAAGAACTGTGAGTTCAAATAAATTAGGAGAATTGAATTAAATGCACAGTGAGCGAGAGCCAAGCCCTCAGACATTGCAAATTTGTGTCCATCCTGTCCCGAAGAGCAGAACAGAACGTCAAACAATGCTCCTTATATAAACCTGGTGATAAGGGATGCTTTGTGACGCAATGGGTAGCAGATAATTCAATTTACAAGCTCAATAGCAGCAGTTTAATAGTTGCTGTCGCCAGCACACTAGGAAGCAACAAAACCTGGCAGCAATTTTATTCTTTTCTCGGGGCCTGCAAACAAAAGGATGTTGCGGTTGGTCCGCAAACGTTTTCCCAAACAGTGGGACGCGTGTCAACACTCGTTAATCAAATTTGCGAGTGGAGCTTTATGCTGGGGAGAATTTGGGAATCAAGTTACACGAAGAGGAGGTTTCACTGTGAAGACTGGAGTTCACTGACATTTTCTTTCTGAATAGTGTTATTATTATGGTGCACGATTTGTAATTTAACAATTTGATTTTTGATTTTCTTTTTTGGGGGAAAGGGGGAAGCAGATAACCAGCAAAGAGAAGTTTTTTTCTGTGATCACTAAGTTCACTGACATCTCCCCCTGAATAGTGTGATCACATCCACTATAAGGATACAAACAGGGTACACACATCCCCGTCGACACCTTCCCCTTTTTGAGTATGCGACACGCACAACTTGAATTTAAGAGGTTTATATTTAGTTATCTGTGCAACTTCGGAGTATGGTTATACTTAGTCTGTTTATAATAGTTTCACAAATTGTGTGATCACAAACATCATGTTCTTCAAATTGATGAGGGAAAAATTACATATGTTACTTAATTTACATTGATTGTCTGTAAATTGTTTTGTAAAACTAAAGAATAATTTTTGTCATGTGCTTCGCTGATTTTGAAGAAAGTTACCGAGTAAAATTTACAAGTACTCGTATTCAACCATTTTTAATAAAAAGGATTCCAACAGACTGTTAACATGGAGTGGCCATCTTGATTTTTCTGAAATCAAAATCACCGTTACCAAACTGAGGCTGCAAGAAGACGAAAAAATAGTCTGGTTTCTTTTTTTGTGTGCAATCACTACAAGCATTCACTACTGTTATTGGATACAGGGAACATCACCCAAGATAGTGACAGGTATGATAACAGTCTATATTTAGCAGCTTTGTGGGTAAGGGGATGAGGACCTACAGATGTACCATCACATCAAGTTCTATTTCTACTGGAGCGGACGAGATGTCATCAACAATTTCACAAACAAACAAGTATATAAAGAGTCATTCCTGGAAGAAAAACAATGAACTCAGACAATGCTCTTGGACAGGTGCCAAAACAAAACTTTGAGAAAATACAAAAATAGCTGTTGCAAACTCAGATACCAACCAAGAGGACCCATGGACCTATGGTATAAATGCAAAACAAAAGTAAGTGACCTGACGTTTCGACCCTAGCGGAGTCTTTCTCGAGGGCTAAATGACAACACAACCAAAACTTTAACAAAAGTCGGCCAGCAACTTGGATGAAGTCTCCAGAAAGTCCACCTTTTGCTAACCCCTGTAGCTGCAGATTTCGAAGAGCTTTTGGGAACAGGATCTTCAGCACCAACAATGCAGATTAAAAAGAAGGAGAAAATAACAGCTACTTTTTTCAAGAAGATTAAATCTTTTACCAGGCACCAACAATAAAAATGTGGGTGTAAAACAACAGTGTGGTAAATTTTGATGCAGGTAAACAGCTGGGACCAGTATAGCGGAAACCCTGAAATGGCATTAAAAAAGCTACCTCTAAATCACAGGCAACTTTTGTTCCTGGCAACTTATTAGAGGCAACCATTTGCACTGCATGCAGAGGGAACAAACACTTCAGTACCATGAGGGTCAAGGGACATTGTCTTACTGTCACCTATTCTATGAAAATTGAAATTTAGGAGTTTATCCTTCTTTTAGATTGTCTTGAACTGGTTGCCTGTAAATTGCCTTTTGTGACAAAACAACTTCAAAACCAATTCTATTTCTATTGGATAATTTTGTGGGTTTTACCGGACACATGTTGAAAGTGACATTGTGAACGTTTTGTGTGTTCACCCTTCTTCCATGGTTATGCTTTGATCTGTGTACATACAGCACTCCGAACTGTAAATACTAGTAATTGGTAAAATTGCAATCTCTGCTTACTCTCCTCTTCCACAAAATACCATGTGTAGCACAGAAGTGATTTCATGCATAGCAAGTTTGTGAACACTGAATGGAATTGACTAGCCTTGTAAACGCTCTTTATTTAGGACAAGGCTTCCTGCAGCGCGAAAAACATTTTTGTCAACGCTCCAGATTGCATAGTAGGGCTTTTTAAAACCAAGATAAACACCATGTAGAAAACATTCTGAGGACCTCGTTTTAATTCAGTGTGCTTTGGCCATTCTTCCAAAATTTGGGTCCAGAATGCTACCCACTTTTGAACAAATCCTGGGGAGAACCCTGCAACAGTGCAACCGCCTTGGACAAGGGTAGGAATTTAAATAATACATAGTCAACACGGAAAGTACCTGTGTAGGCCTACATACATGTACATTTCTACTCTTTGTTTCCAAAGAAAGTACAGTGCAGTTTGAAAAGGACTCTCGCTTCCGAATCCCCTTTTCCAAGCCGGCATACAAAAAGGCAGAGGAACTTTACACCACATGTGAATTACATTTCGATATCAGATCGGATTTAGAGTTTTGGAGACACCAGGACCACCCCCCTGGGACTCTGCCCGAGGGCCACGACCTCAGCAGCAGAAGACTTGGCACAGATTTTCCGGGGTAATTTGGCACACTTTCCTGACAGAAGTGGTTGGCCTCTGGTTAACTGACCCTCTCAATCATTCCACTAAATGGCTTGTATTTGCGTCTTGACTCCTTTCAATAATTTTAATATTTTGAAAAAGGCTTTTACACTGGACCACAGGCCCGAGGCCAGTGATTTTAGCATCCGGCCAGTAAACTCATGACCAGACAAGTCTGGCAGTCTTGTGTTTTTTGTTCAAATGTTGACCTCTGATAAATAAAATATCTGTTGATGATTGAAGAATACTTTTCCATAATACAAAATGAGAAAAATCTTCTCTTAAGTCTTAGTGCTTTTTCAAATTCAAACAGTTCAATTGTTAAACTGTGTATGAATTTTTCTTCTCATTTCAATTCTGGTCTTGTAACTCAAATTCTGGTCCTGTAAATATTTTGAGTTTTTCCCCCAAATTCGAGCCCTGTTGAACCCTGTCACATCATCACGACCTGACCGTGTACGTAGGATTTCTGCTCTTGAGTCTTAGCTTCAAAGGAAAATACGTACATTGTTGTATTTTGTATTGGTACTGGGTTGTCACAGGAATTATTTTTTTTGTTTAGTCAGTCAGTATTTTTGACTAAAATTAATCGATTTTTATTGTCGATAATTAACCATCCCAAACATTAATGTTGGCATTTAAAGTCTCTTTAAGTACTTTTCCAAAACTTCATTTGGGCTTGGTTACTTCAAACTCCACAACACCACGCATCCCCTTCAAATTGAATACATTAGAACTAAATGAAAACACAAATCGAAGAAATAAGTAGCTATAGAAAAATAGGAGCACCCCTCGACTGCTTCCCCAAAAACATCACCGCCCCTCTGATCAATGCAAACATGACTTGATCCCATTAATCTTGATCAATGGTCACGCCCAGTCCCACTTCCTCAAGCCCCTTGTCTACAGACAGTCCATGGAGCATATACCCACATTCAATCAAAGCTCCACCACATTTCCCTGAAGATTATAGGGGACTTATGAAGAGGAAAAAACCACATGCTATTGAGGACGGGAAAACCACATGGGCACCATTGTCAATTTTTCGCCGACCCCAAAATCCAGCAATTTGTACTGTCTTTCAGTGTACAGAGAACTGTGTTTGTAAAAGTCCTTACTGACAGCAGTGAAATCAGAGTAGATTTCTGCTAAAAGTTTAAAAATAAAAACTTAATAGTTGAGAAAAAAATTATATAATTTTGAGGTGAACTATTTTTTTTTACTGGAACGGTTTTGAACCTGCGACCTCCAGATTCTGTGCCAGCACTCTACCAATTGAGCTACACGTATCTAGCTCTTAATGACTTTTACAAAAACTAATAAAAATAACACTCATACAAACTCCAAGACTTATAAAGAATACATCTATTCATTTCAAAAAGCCTATTTCAAAATTACTGTTTTTTTGATAACTTCGCAAGTTTGTAAATGTGCATAAAGAATCTATGAAAACAAATGTAAATGGGTAGTATATTAATACATATACACACATGCACAAACACCACAAACAAAAGTGAGGTGATTTTTTCTAGAATATCTTGTGGGGGAGGGCACTATTTCCGTAGGGAGAATGATTGCAGGCAGGTTCTTTCACTGAGTGACACAGGATTTGCCCTTAACTTTTTTAGTGACTGGCCAGCAGGACCAGTTAGCTTGGCATTTACACTAGTCCATCACATTTTTCACTGGTCCACATTTCAAATGAAATAAGGAAGCTTTTCAAACTGAACATGCCAGTCGGACCACTTGGAGTGCATTTTGATGGTGTTTTAGCTGGCATTTGGCCACTGGACCACTGTTAAGAGAGAACGCTGATCAAAGGCATTCACTGCTTGTTGCTTGTACAGACATATGTATTCCTGAGCTTGTTTGTTTGTACAGACATATTTAAACCAAATTGTGGACAACATTGATCTACAGCAGCATTGACACTCGTTACAAATGAAAATAAAACAATCCATAGAATTACTGAAGACACAATTCAAAAAGTGCTTCATCAAATCACAGCAATAAATAACACACAAATATCAACTGGTGATGTTTTGATCAGAGAAATACTTACTCTACGTCCAAAAGTGGCAGTAAGGGTAATGGTTAAAAGAATAGGCATGTGTTAAAATAAAGTACACCCATTATTCCACAAAGAGAACAACAAAACTTTAAAAATTGTATAAACAAAATATTAATACCGGAGTCTTATATAGCAAAGGTATCTACCAATAAGGTACTCAAGGTGCTTAAAAAAAGAGAACGATTTTTAAGAAAGGTTTTTGAAATTTTTGAGTTATGAGACCCATTTATTTAGCACCTTAAAAGGGTTTAAAAGGTGCTGCGGCGCACTCAGCAGCCACTGCCAGAAACACTGGGGAAAAACCCCTTCTCTTAGCGATAAATGCAACAAGGTTCTTTTACGTGCATTACACAATGCACAGGACCTATGGCTTTACGTCTCATCCGAAGGACGAAGCAATAATGGTAAAGTGTCTTCGCTAAGAACACAAGTGTCAAGACTGGGACTCAAACCTACACTTTGCTGATAAGGAACACCAAAGCTTGAGTCCAGTGAGCTTGACTGCTTGGCCACACACTCCATTCATTGCATATTCAATAAAGAAGGAAAAAAACACAAGCAAGAAAACCTATGTTTTAAAACGTAATTTTATACTCAGTTCTCTTAGAAATTAGTTAAAGACATTAAAATCAACACTCCACAAAGAAAAAAGAAAAACAATTGCAGATATCCTTGAAGAAAATCAAATCAGAAAATTAAATTTACGAAATTTCAAGAAATAAGGAATCGGTGTGATTTTCAACAAGAAAGCAAATAAATTCAAAATGTTTCATCCTACCTGGAAAGTCCAAGATGAAGGCTTTCCTGCCTCACCGAAGACGGAATAATCAAGGGAGTACGATGACTGGGCAGGAGCCGACTCAGCCAAGATCTCAGAAAAGCTGGCAACAACTATGACGAAAGTTAATGTAAATGAGGAAGTGATTAAACTTAGAATTAAATAACTTAAAGGGAAAGTTTATCAAAAGTGAACCAGGTTTCTCCCCATGCACAAGTTAGCGTATTGGGCCGATATATGAGCCATTTGCGTGCCGATACGGGCAAATTTTGGCCGATTTATAAAATACAAAAAATAATAATAAAAATTAAAAAATTCCACAAAAAACATAATGAGAAAACCATATAGAATTCTCCAGATTGCGCAGTAGGGCGTTTAAAACCAAAATAAACACCAAGCAGAAAACATTCCGAAGACCTTGTTTCAATTCAGCGTGCTTCGGCCAAAGATCCCAAAATTTAGGTCCAGAATGCCCCCCAGTTTTGAAAAAACCTTGGGAGAACCCTGTGTGTGACACCAGTGGCAGACCCAGGGAGAGCAGAGAGGGAGTGCCAACTACTTCCGCTCCCCCACCCTCCCCCACCCTCCGTTTGTCAGTGGCTATGACTAACGCTGCACCGCTGCTACATCTTTACTTTGAAGCCAACAGCCAAAGCAAACCAGTTTAGACAAGTGCTAAACCCAAAATACAAAAGATGATTATCTGGAAGCCGACTCCTACAAAGTCGCAACCCCCGCCCCCTCCCCACCTGACCCCCCCCCCCCTCAATTTCCCTGACTGGGTTCATAGTCTGGCAACAAACTAATTAATCACAAAGGAATTATTTGTCTTAACCCCAGCCAGACACAATTGATCAATCAAAGAGAATTTAACGACTCGCTGCCAACCAGCACTGGCGGTGCGCCTTATTAGTTGCTCAGGGGAGGGCTGACGTCAATCAATTAAACAACATAAAAATCGTGCTGGTTACCATTTTAAGAAGTTGAAAAGTGCACAGCCTTTGCACGCGATGGAGCTTGCTGGCTAGACAATAGAACAAAACCTAGTCAACAAGGGGAACAGCTTCTTAAATCTCACGGTCAGAACAATAGATCAGAGAAAATTGAGAGAGAAATCTCACTTTGTGTAACACTTTAATTTATCAAGCACGTTCTAGTTCCATGAGTGAAATTTTGATTATTATTTAAAGAACATCTGTAGAACAGCCAATTTTCAAGTAGTCACTTTAAGGACAGATCCTCTGCTAAACACTGTATCACTTGCCAGCACTGAAGCCAATTTTCAAGTAGTCACTTTAAGGACAGATCCTCTGCTAAACACTGTATCACTTGCCAGCACTGAAGCCAATTTTCAAGTAGTCACTTTAAGGACAGATCCTCTGCTAAACTGTATCACTTGCCAGCACTGAAGCCAATTTTCAAGTAGTCACTGTAAGGACAGATCCTCTGCTAAACACTGTATCACTTGCCAGCACTGAAGCCAATTTTCAAGTAGTCACTTTAAGGACAGATCCTCTGCTAAACTGTATCACTTGCCAGCACTGAAGCCAATTTTCAAGTAGTCACTCTAAGGACAGATCCTCTGCTAAACACTGTATCACTTGCCAGCACTGAAGCCAATTTTCAAGTAGTCACTTTAAGGACAGATCCTCTGCTAAACACTGTATCACTTGCCAGCACTGAAGCCAATTTTCAAGTAGTCACTTTAAGGACAGATCCTCTGCTAAACACTGTATCACTTGCCAGCACCGAAGCCAATTTTCAACCTAGACACCGCCATGTCTGAATGTCACTTGGTCCACTCGACATGTGGAGACCAATTTGACAGATGACCAGTATCTTTGAAACCACATGGAAAGGTTGGAGAACACACAATGTGTACATACATGTACACAAAGAAAAGAAAGAAAGCAAACTGGCAACGAAAGAAGTCAATAAAACATGGCTTTTATGAGAACTCATTCTTCTAAAAATAGGCGAGGGGATTGGTGAATGTAGAGGGACTGGATGATGAGATTATAGGCTGTTCCAAAGAGATGCAGAATTTAATTGAATCTTCAGATGTTCCTATTGTGGGGGGAACGGATGACAGGTTGAGAGGGGTTGGGTAAGGCCCCAGGGTGAGGAGTTTACCGGACAAGGAGTGAATTCTCAATAAAATTAGGAAAACGAGAGTTGGTAATTCCACTTCTTTTACAACCTCCCAAAAAAGAGCAATTCAAGTACAATTTTTTTCTGTTAAGCAGGTGTACCTTATATTTGTTTTTGTATTTTCCTAATTGTGTTCAGTATACATGTATTCACTTAAAGTTTAATATGACGCCATCAGTTTTCAGATAATACTTAGGTTTTTTTACTAAACGTTCGTTCAGGTGGGGCACCAACAGGTTGTCACAGATTGCAGCTTAATCTCTGATTCAAGTCCTTTTTTTCCTTTGGTCATATCCCACTTAACAGATCTACATGTTGTCCTTTGGACCATACCTTGATTACTGGCTTGAACGGAGACTAACTCTGGCATTAAGCACACAGGCAAGACTAAGACAGGGCTGGCACTTGTTGCATTATTCCCTCTGGTGAACCATGTGTACATCACATCGGTACGGTTGGCTATCTCACCTGCAAAAGAAAGTGCAAGAAAATGAATCCAAGACAATGGGGATTCAATAAAAAATTCTCTCAGTGTCTGTTTAATCGTGTTTTCACTATCTTCTCTCGAGTACTTATGAGCTTGTATCAAACATTGTTGGCTCTCTCGTCTGTTTTCTCCAAATAATAAACCATGGAGAAAAAAACCCCATGGTTTTTAAAGTTCACTTCAAAACCTGAAGAACCTTTCCCTTAAATTTACTCGTCTTTCCATGCCAAGATGCAATGTTTTGCATGTGTATAAATTATAATAATAATAATGTGTTTGTTGTTTTTGTATTTTACCACAACTAAGGACAAACGTTAATTTAAACGAAATTCACTTAAACTTCGTGGAAACAAACGATTTGTTGAATTTTTACATCAAAACCTACCATTCAGCCTCGCAAGTAAAATCATCTGCCCATTTCCGGGATAAAACTCCTGAATGGAGACGGTGTCAATGCTTTCCTGAATAACCAATCCAAGAGACTCACTCTCCGAGGAGACGTTGTTGCTGGCCACAACAGTAGCAAGGAGGACTCCAGGGGTACTCAAGATGAATTCCAAGACGTAGGCTTGGCTCTCTTCAATGTACTGAACTTGCGGTGTCACAGGGCCTCGAGGAGTGTCAATGGTGAACATCACTTGTGTTCCTTGAAGGAGAGTGACATTGATGAGTGTCGGGGAGCCGAGTAAGGTTGGGCTGTTGCTGAAAAGACTGAGGCCCACAATTGGGTCCTGAATGAGAATCCCCTGGGAGAGGTAAACAGTCTGAGAGCTGATGAGATTGCCAGCAGTGACACTTACATTATTCATGCCACTTGTTAAGTACGTGTGGTTGACATGAGAGATGGGGACTCCATTCACAAGGCCGTCAATTTGTTCTGTGGTGCCCAGGAGATCTGAGAAGGACCACGTAAATTGGACATCGCTTCCTGTTCCCGTGAAGGCTGTAAATTGGACCGTGGTGCCTGTTGCTAGTATCCCACTGCTGCCACCATCCAGGACAAGATCACTGACAGCCTCATGGACAGTGACAATAGTCTGCACGTGGGATGTGCTCACTAGATTAGAGGCAGTCACCTCTACCACATACCTTCCTGGCATTGTGAAGTTATGCAGGCATGTTTCCTGACAGTCAGGATTCAAAATCATATCCGTTGAGGACAGCGTCCACACATATGACATGTTGGCAGTCACGACAGGGGCTCGTAAGCTTAAGTTTGCTATAGTGTTGGTTGCATACACCTGTTGTGTTTCAATCTCGACGGGTCCAAGCTCCTCTTGTACTGTAACAGCCGAATCCAATCTTGCCGATCCAACACTTTCACTAGTCCACTTCTGGTAGACTTTAGTCTCCACTGTGAACACGCCAGACTGTCTGTACTTGTGGCTCAGAGAGACGAACAGAGTGCAACCCTCTCCGTAACTCGCTATCAGATGAAGGTGGGCGTTTCCCTCATCGCCGACCGTAATGAACGTGTCGTTGACGTCATACATGCTGTGGTTGTACACCGAGCCATCGCCGAAGTCTACCTGCAGCAACACCTGCTGTCTTGCTGTTGCCACCATGTTGATGAGTAACCCCAAGCTGCTGTTCACTTTGTTGATGAAGGCAGAGTTGGACGACAGTGACATGGTAAGGTTGGTTATCTCACGATTAACTACCACCTGTCACATAATGAGGAAACGCCATTGTTAAACAAGTCATTTACCAAAGAAAAACTTATTGATAACGAATGAATAAATTCTTAATCATAAGTTCAATCTTTCTTCTAATAGACTGTGCGAGTCACGCTCATGTTCAAACATTTTTGGGACCACTTTGGTCCCACGTACATTGGTTTAACGCGAGAAGGAAACAAACTCGCGCACTTTAACAGGTCCAAATACGCGCGAGACTTGTGCTGTCTATATACATTTTCAGAATTGGGTACAAATTATTTTGACAACAAAGTTTCAGTTGTTGCAGTTTCCCATATTCACATTGTACTCTGACACATTGGAGAATGCTCTACTTGTTCCTCGCGTAGGCTTACAGATTGTTTTGATTTCTTATGCTTTAAATGTTTGTATTTGCGCACAAACCTTTGTTGGTGTGTTATAATTAACAGTTACCTACATGTGCACTATTTATAATTATTTATTTCTCAATGCTAACTTACCACATGTAATGTCTTCCGGACACTCCCAAGGTAGTTAGAGGCGTTCACATCAACACTGAACAGACCCTCTGTTGTAAAATTGTGGACCTATAGATACGGAAAATGAAATAACAAAATCAAATGCCAGTTTTTAAATATCCTGCAGATGAATGTTTTTAAAATTTGCTCCATTTTTAAAACACCATTTTTATTCTGCCAGTGCAAAAAATTAACAAAAATTGCAAATATACTATTATTTGAACATAGCATTAAAAAGGCAGGAAATCAAGGCAACTCAAAATACAATCATACTTGATGGTTTAAAGTTTTTCTTTATATATAAGAGTTTTTGTTTCTGTTTAACAAATTATTTAATATAATTTACATAATTATCATACATTTTCCACCAATTTCTTTTTTATTGTCATTCATATTTGTATTCATATTGAAATTTTTTGAAAAAAATAAATGGGGTTTACATGTAAGTATAACTGATATACTCTATGCCAGGACATCAACAAATGTGCTGTTAACAGGAACAAAATAATAGTGGGCTCGGACCCAAACTCAAGACATTTATGCCATTGACATCTTGCCAAGAAAACTTGTTTAGGGTGAACCGCAAAGTGTGGCTGGGGAACCATAACAAGTGTGGGTGACATGCACCATTAACAGCAAAACCAACACAACAGAAATTGAACAATAAATCAAGAAACTGGAAATTTTCTTTTTAAGTGGCTGGAGTTGTGACAATAGGGTCAAATGGACAAACCGCAGGGTCATCTGGGGTTTTAACTAAATTTCAGGCCATGCAAGTGTACAATTTATTGCCAAAAACCCAAGATCCACCGAGATGTAGTGACCTTTAAATAATAATAATAATAATAAAGAGAAAATTATAAAGCGCAAACAGTTGCAGATCGGCTCCACCTCAAGGCGCTGAATACAAGCAAATAGATTAAACAAACTAAATATAAAAACCCCGATAATTAAACACTTTTACAAAAATTAGGTCTGGACCAGCCAAATACACAGTAAGCTTAAGGATGAACTAGTTTAAAAATAGTTGTAGAAATTGAATAATATATTTAAAAATCAATAATTTACAATGTTTGAAAAATACTGTTTGAAAAGATGAGTCTTAGCTCGATGGTCGACAACTCCTGATGTTCGATGGCTGGCTGTTCCATTGTGAAGGAGCTACAAGGCTGATTGCTCTACCACCATACGAACAAATGCTGACAAATTCTACTCTAAATTATCCACTTTCTAACTGCTGTCTCAAGAACATGTGTACCTTCTCAGGTGAAAAACACACATTTTCCCAAATTTATAAAATAACTCCAAACCTGCCTCAAACATTTTTCAGACACTTCTTCAACCCTGTCCATCTCTAAAAGTTTGAAGACCTCAGAAGTCAAAATTCCAGAGGTAACATTTGGGCAACTTGAGCTCCTATAAATAGCAGAGGATAACAATGAATTCCACAATCCCAATCACGATCATTGAGTGATTTAAGAGCTGAAACCAACCTCAAAGAACTGCCAACAGGTAATTTTGCTTGACACTTTTATTTTGCTAAGCAAAGGTTTTCAGGGGACCAGGGCAGCCATGAGTATATAACTGTGATAAGGTGTCATTTTAGCCGGTAAGTGCTTTCTGCCAAGTCCTGTGCTTACCAAATTTGTCTGCTTAGCAACTCTTTGAAATTGGACCAAGGTGTTGACAAAGTAAGACATGTTTTTTAAAAAGGATCTAAAGGTATAGAATTTCACAATGTTAAATTTTAACCGGGGAAAAATAAGTGGGTAAAAAAGGATATTTGCTTGAATGGTGCAATATTTTCTGTCCACACACATGACAAAAGGTCAGGATAAGGTTTAATTTGTTTAACCAATTGTACTATTAAGACCAAAACAAACCAAAAAGTTTGTTAATTTGTGTCTAAAAAATCTTGTGAAAACCTAACAAATATTTTTATAGAATACAAAGTTTACTACGAACAGCAGAAATATATTTCCTAGCCACATCATGTGTTTTAATGTTTACTTTGAGGTCAGCATTTCCAGCATGTACAGCAGAGACAAAGATTTACACTTAGGCCTACAGTATGGTTTGCAACAAAAATACTTCAAAGTCCTTCAAAATTAGCAACAGCCCTGGCCTAAAAACTGCGGCCCTCTTTGTCAACCAGATCAGCTTTCTTCCCAGATAAGAACATTTCTGCAACAGAGACAGTTGTTGGTCTGGTAGTTTAAAGGCCAAGTAGCTGATTGTATTAATTGGGGGGTGGGAGGAATTATCAACAGTTTCAATCTGAAACCTCACTGATCAAGTCCATCTAATCCTACCTCCGTGATACGAGAACCAGTCTTCGATACAAATATTTCTGTCAAAATCAAGAAAATAGCATTTGAAGACCCCCCCCCCCCTCCCAAATGAAAGTTGCTAATTTCAATTGCTGCAATCAGAATAAGCCAGTATATGAATATGCACCAACAAAATCCAGGCATGATATTTGGTCCTTGGAAAAAAGTATGAAAATGTTTTTCCTTCCTCCATGATTTGATTTAGTACAACTTGGGCTGACCTGCATGTAGTAATCAGTTTTTCAGATTTTTCCAAGGGCAAAACAAATCAGAAATCAGACTTAAAGGCACTGAACACCTTTGGAAATTGTCAAAGATCAGTGTTCTCACTTGGTGTATCCCAACATATGCATAAAATAACAAGCCTGTGAAAATTTGGGCTCAATTGGTCATCGAAGTTGCAAGAAAATGATGAAAGAAAAAATACCCTTGTTGTACAAATTTGTGTGCTTTCAGATAGGACTAAAAGGCTTCTTGCAAGAAGTCTTTTATTATTTTAGTGAGAAATTACCTCTTTCTCAAAAACTACGTTACTTCAGAGGGAGTCTTTTCCCACAATGTTTTATACTATCAACAGCTCTCTGTTGCTCGTTACCAAGTCAGTTTTTATGCAAATATATATTTTGAGTAATTACCAAACGTGTACAGTGCCTTTAACTGGGACAGCTAACTAAGTCCAGACCACAGACCCTTTGGGTTCTATTAACCTCAGGACATACTCAGCATTGATTTACAATAAATCCAAAACCGCAACAGGGAAAGGGAGGGCCGGCACTTTCTTCTGAAGGAATTCACAATAACTAACATCCCCTTTTTTCGTTCACCACATTAAGTGCTTCCAACTGAAATGACCATGACAGCAATAAAAACCACATGTCTGCACTGAGAGCTACATACAGGATTGACATGGATTAACTTACACATCCACATGTATGTATGTCTAAATTACTTCAGGTATGAGATTTGACCAATGTGAAAATTCCTGGAAAATGACTGGTGGGCCTGGGTTCCCATTATTCTAGACCCAGAGCCTCCCAGATGTTACAATTCAGGAGGTTTACAGGTCCTCTATCACCACCAGAAATATAAAACTACAGGTTTGGACACAATGTGGACTATCTCTTTCTCTCGTTTGGTGATTGCTTTATTATTTTTTCAATGAGATTAAGGTGATTTTGAGAAAATCCCGAGAAATCACGTGTCTGATGTCTGGTTAGACCGCGTAAAAGATCCCAATAACAGTCTGGTTACAACCAACATTTTTTTTTTTTTTACAAGGGTAGCCCCATCAGTTTACTAGAAACTGCTCTCACTGGCGGCCCTGGATACATACAATATAAAATACACAAAACTAAAAGATATCAAGTAATAAACCACAAGGGATACTGACCGGGTAAATTTTGAATAATTTACCCGGTCAGTTTCCCTTGTGGTTTATAATACTTGCTTCTTCATAAAGTACAAATATAATATAAAGTGATTCAAGCTTTTAGCCAGGATTTGAAAATAGGGTGTCCAAATTTGACTGGTTTGAAAAACAGGGTGTCCAAATTTTTAGCAGCGAGTCCAGGGGGTGCAACCCTTTCGGAAAATATTTACATATTTTAAGGGTTCTAGACACTACACAAATTGTTATTTTGGCGTAACGGGCCAGAAAAAAATAGGGTAGTAGGTAGGAATTTAATTTTTTTTGGGGGGGGGTTGGGTTATTAATTAAAACAATACTATCTTTATTGAATAAGTTCAGTTACCCTTAAAAAAAAAAAAAAAAACTAAAACCGATGAAACAATTTGCATTTAGATACTGATAAATTATATCTTATTCATTAACAAACCGTAAACTATAAGGCAGCACATGTCATTTATACACTTTCCATGTTAAAATATAAACAATACCCACTCCTAAGGGTCACAAAACCAGGTCATAAAACCACCAAGACACAGCGCAGGCGGCTTAGTTTTTGAGTGAAGCAAAGTATTACAAACTAAAACAATGTATAACAAACTGCAGGTGATTAAAATAAGACGTAATTGGATCTATAGGAGGAGTATCGTTGGGCTTGGTTAGAGTGTCTGGGTCTAACATTTAATACAAAAAAGGATCGCCAGATTTTTTTCCCCGTTCGACAATGTTAAGTGCTGGTCGTTTTATTTTTAGAACTGGTTTGTGCCGACCAGCCAGAATAGTGTAGTCGTAAACGTGTAACCGTTTCCGAAACGGTCGGTTACACGTGTTACCGTCCGTTTCATAAACAACATTTTCGAGTTTAAAAACATCGTTAACACAACCGCGCATACATATGATCCAAAAACGATGCGTCTTCAACAAAGCATTTTGACTTCGCGCAATCACCCCGCAAAATAAACCCCCCAAAACAACAAAACAAAACAAAATCAAGAAGAAAAAATCTTACATTTTTCAGTAAAATACTCTTTTTGTTCATCCAGGGTATCCTAAATTGGTCATTTTTGTACAATGAAGCCCACGCGTTCTGTAGTTTTTCGTAAACAAGCTAAAATTTCCACGGAACCGTTGACCATGCTGTCGACAGAATGTGCGTGCGTACCAGCGACGACAAAGCTGTATAATGGTTTCAGAGCGCACCAGCGATGATGATATTGCAATTTCGGGGGAATAACCGCTTTTCCCGAGCATGCGCAGACACATCAAGTCTTTGATCAAGGCGTTTGTAACTTGGTTTTGTATGCTATCGTGTCATTTCACCAATAGAGGGCGTTTACTCTCGCGCTATCGAATTTTGTGAAACGCCCTCTAGCGTTCAATGTTTCTTGCATTTATTGTCGCACGCAAAGTAACGAGATACCAAAGACTACAAGCCTATAAATTGGAAACGATTATGCTTGTGTGTGGCACGGGGTCGTGCGTTGTGTGTACATCGTGATCGTTATGACATGTGTTCATTGTTTCGCGGCACTTTTGAGTGAATTTCTTTACGTAAATCCGAACCGTAAAAAATGTAAACCGATGATCGGTCGGTTAACCGTGTACCGGCACAGCCTTACAACACTGGTATTCGGATGTAATATTACTGTATAGTGTACGAAAAATTTACATGGCCAATTAAACAGGGCGTCTTCAAGGGCGTCCGACAGTTTTTCAGGGCGTCCAAAAATGAAATAGGGCGTCCAAAAGACGCCCGGACGCATCGCTGGCTAATACCTTGAAGTGATTGCAAGACCAACATACCTGGCTATCCTGCATGCAAGCAATCCCTTCACATTCCGGCTCCTCAACATAGCGTTCTGTAACATTCACCACCCCACCATCATCGAACATCCAAACAAACGTCAGGTTGATTCCCATGGCCACAGACGCCTGGAACTCCACCTCCTCGCCAACGAAGACCGAGACGGCCGGCAGGGAGATCGCTGATGCCTCCTCGATTGGGACGCAAGATGGGCCATCACCCTGGATGGGCCGCAGGACGATCTGGAGGTCTGCTGGCAGAGGTTGAACCACAGAGATGCTGGTGGCGCGGTGGAGTCTTGAAATGGGGTTGCTGACATCCACATCTTTTTCAGATACAAAAATATCATACATACTTATAAACAATAATAACGGCACTTTATTAATGTGTATCCTAATATAGAACCAAGGGCGTACTCATGGTAAGATTGCGTGTACTTTCATAACGAATGGCAAGAAGTTAACAACTAGCTAGCTAGCTGGCTGTCAAGTACACAGACGTTTTGCCTGGCGACATGCGCGCGCATCATGTTATGGTTTTCAGGTAACGTCAGATGTCACATTGTCTATACAAATATAATAACCATGATAACACACTTAATAAATTGCCCAATGCCCCACCGCCACCCTCCCCCCCCCCCCCCCGGCCTGGAATTACACAGAGGTCACAGAGGTCATGGCCTCTGTTGCCCCTGGTCTTGGTGCCCTTCAGAAGTTTCCCATAGACTTGAGCATTTCCCACTGGAAGTGCCCTTTGCAAAATGAAAACAGCCTTGCCCTCTCAAGGATGAAATTCCAGGCATATAACTTGCCAAAAGACCTCTTTTGATCTGCACCTGTACATAGTTAATTCTGTACTAGTTTATTCTGTTACTCTACCATTCAAAAACAAGGCTTTTTGCAAGATACCACAGTTTGAAAATACTGTACAGGGTTCTCCCCATGCACAAGCTAACTGTTGTTTTGTTTTTTTAATGGTAGTTTTAAAAAAAACATGAAAAGAAAACCATAGAATGCTTCAAATGCACAGTAGGGCTTTGAAAACCAAGAAAAATACCAAGTAGAAAACATTCCTAAGACCTTGTTTCAATTCAGTGCGCTTTGGCCAAACATCCCCAAAAATTGGCCCAGAATGCCCCACAGTTTTGAAAAAACCTGGGGAGACCCTGATAGCTGGAAGGGGAAAACATCTTTCCAGGTTTACTGACCGCCAAAGGCAGCCGCCCAACAGTGAGGGAATTAGCAGGGGGAAATTTCAGCAAATTTGCGACAATTTCGTGCGGGCGTTAGGCACGGTAGGCAATCCCAGTTGGCATTGCAAAAATGTATTCATAATAGCACGCACGGGCAATCAAAATGTCTGAAACGATCAGATGTAATCCAAACTACAATGAAACATGATATTTGTTCGGTTTCGGAAACCGTGATCAAGTTTTCAAATGGATTATTTTGAAGACTTTTTTTGTTGTTTTACTTTTGAACTTAAAGTAGTAGAAAAACCTAATGAGGTTTTACGTATCAAAAACGTCAAGGATTTTATATGGAGTCTCCAGTTGTCAGAAGTTTTAATACATGCCTTTCACACTACCATCTTTGTACCTGCAAGGGGCGAGACAATTTTCACTTCTGGTCTAAAAGTTTTTTTGTATGTAACTTCCTTTTTTCTTCTTCTTTTTTATGGTGCAATATTGGGCTTACAATTTCTCTATGCCCCTATATTGGGATTAAAACTGAACCACAGGCCCCAGGCTAGTGGTTTTAGCATCATTAACTTACGACCGAACAAGTCCAGAGGTCTTGTGTTTTTGAAAAATAATACCTCACTCTGTAGCTTTATTTTTTTAAATGATGTTCAAATGTTGAATCTCTTGAGTCTGATAAATACATGTATCTTTCAAATCTGTTGAGTATTGAAGTATTACCATACGTATAGGCTAGATAGTTTTTTTTCTCATTTTGATTCTTGTCTTGTAACAAATTTTTGGTCCCGCTAAAGATTTTGAGCTACAAGCCCTACAGTCTTCTGGATTGTTTTATTTCTCCAAATTTGAGCCCTGCAATATGGCTACATGTTCCGACAAGTATTGAAAAGATTTGACCAGGGTATGGTGTGATTTCCAAGGAGGCTGTGTTTGATCATGCTGAGCACTACCCAGATTGAGTTACAAGTACGCTGCATGAAACGATCAAAGGTCAGTCATTGTCGGGTATCATTTATTAACTTATAATTTCATTTGTTTCCTCTGGCAGAGTGGAGGCTCATTGTTTTTTGTTTTTTATTTTTATTCTACCTTCCACATTTATCATGCGTACGAACTGCATAAATGTCCCTGTCCATTTGTTTTTGAGTAAATACTTTTTTGACTGAAGAACAAATGGCCGATAGGCATAATGTTTATTTAGGGAGAAAGCCTATTTGTTTCAATCCTTCAAAAGGAAACCTTTGTCTTCCGATTTAGAATATCTTGGTTTATTTACAGAGGAGCATCAGCTACTTCAGCAACCCGCCCTTTAATTTGTTCTGGTAAATTTACTGATTTAACCTTGCTAAGGAGGAACATGTTTTCAGCAAAATGGTGCGTAGTGTACATTCCTTTTGACTTGTTCCCAAATTGTTGAACAACATTACCTGCCCAAGCTTTGTTGCTTTAAATAATTTGGCCCCCCCAAAAAAGTCAGTCTGCCGCATGCTCACAATTTGGGGGTAAGAAAGCCCCCTTTTCATGCAAACACACCACCCAAACCAAGCCAACTTCGCCTCACCAACGCAGTAGAAATGGTCTCACAAATAACGAGACTAGACAAAACATCAATATGAAGTTCTTCATTGGTTGAAAATGCTCAATGGTTAAACCGTGCCAGAGCTATGGTTAAACACAACAGGCACATACAGACTGTACCACCACAAGGTAACACTTCTTCATAGCACCTTGAAAAGTATTTAGACAAACAGTCATCTTCAGAACTAGATCTAAAGCCATCTTGTACTAATCATGTCTCTTGGCGTGTAACATACAATACACAAACACACTTTGCCGAAACCACATCCCACCTGAAATTCCAGCAAATCCATTCCTTTCAATCCTGAGTCATATTGTGAGTGAACAGCCCATCTGGTATTGTGAACAGCCAGGACCGATAACAAAGGGGGGATTTTCCCCCCTAGGCATTCCTGCTGTACTAATACTGCCACGCAAAGTTTTTATCTGCTGACACACTACGGTAATACATCCACAATACCTTGGTTTGAGTACAATGTACATTCTCATTTTAAATTTAACTCAAGGCCAATGTTCTTTTTACTAAATCAATGCAATACCCTCAACCTGTAGTCTATTACCACTTAATACCAGGGCCCAATTTCATAGAGTTGCTTAAGCAGAAAATATTGCTTAACAATTTTCTGCTAAGCAAAACTAAGCAGGGTACCAGTCACAGAGGCCACATGCGACATGGTATTTTGGCTGGTAACCCTATTCTGGTAAGTATAATTTAATTGTGCTTAGCTACTTTTTGTGCTTAAAGCAGCTCTATGAAATTGGGCCTTGATCATAAAATCTGCTATTTCCACAACAACATTAGTTGAGCATGTAAACTGAGTTAGTTTTTACAACTGAATGAGAAATAGTAAAACATTTTGCCGTTAGAAGGTCAAAGCTCTATGCTCCAGTCAACCATGTAAGCCTGAACAGACTTGAAAGTAAATCTGCGCTCGATTTCACAAAGCACTAAGAGAAGATTCACCTTAAGATGAGTTGTCAATATTACCATAGTGATTTGTACTGTGACATCACAATTTGCTTAGCAGATTGATTCGCAGGTATAATCAATATCAACCCTTTAGAGGCCATTCATTTCTGTATAATCATCACAAAACACCCAGACATTGCTAATAATTGTTCATTTCTTTAATCAAATTTTGTCAGTAAAAATGTCAACAGAAATAACATGAAACAGAAAATTCAGTTTTGTGTCTAGAAATTTGAATACTATTTTAACATACTACATTGGAAGATTTCTTGTACGGACATGACCTTACTCTGACCTCTTTATGTGAACGGAAGTAGGTCAAACCTTGCGGTCGTTGTGGGCATTTGGGTACAAGCCGCTTGTGACCGCTATGGTCTCTAAAGGGTTAACTCTGTGAAATTGAGCCCTGAAAAAGGAAAAAAGAGTTTGTTGATCTTCAATACTTCACAATATTAATCCCCATCCTTATTAGACCTGTGTCAACGGTGACTTTTTAACAAACATTCTCGAGTAAGGATCCGTGTTACTAAACATTGAAAAATAATGAAACAAGAATTCTTAACACAAGATCCACAGATGCTTGCTTTACAATATTGTAGTGTGTTAATTCAAACTGATAAAAGAAACTTACCGATTTGCCATTTTCCTTCAAGATTGAAGGTATGCACAAAACTGTCAACAGCTGATGAGTTACCATAGAGACGGGATGTTCTGCCTCTTTCTTCGCCATCTACACTCCAGATGAAGACGATTTCATCAAAGTGGCTGGTATTAAAACCATCTAAACCTGAAGGGGGACAAAAGAAGTTTGAAGAAACCAAATTAAATCCCAGTGTTGTATAGTCACATACTTTTCAGTTGAGTATCAAGTACTAGCTGCCAAGTACTAGGGAAGCCGAGTAGTACTGGAGTATGAGTACTTGGGCCATCTAGTACGAGTACAAGTGTCTGAGTACCAAGTATTCTGATATCTGAGTACTGAGTCCAACAGCCGAGCACCAAGTACTTGGATTTCCGAGTATGAGTATTATGAGTACTTTATACTAATTACTAGACAACGTGTGTTTGCAATAAAATTGTTAAACATGAATGCAATCTTTCAAACAGGAATACATCGCAGACAACTTCTATTTTACTTTTTACCTAAAATCGGAGTCCTAGTACATTTGCAGTCGAGTATCGAGTATGGACTTCGAGTATGAGTATTTTGCAAACCATCAAAACAGTACTCAAGCAGTACTCGAGTACAAGTACTGAGTACTAGTACTAAAAATTCCCTGTGAAAAACATAAATAGATTTTCAGAAAGCTCAATAGACCCCGATAGCCTGAGGTCAAGAAAATTTTATATAAAAAGTTATAACTATTTGAATGGGAGATTTTCAGGGCAATAAGATAAGGGTGGCAGCAGAGTTACACGCTAAATTCCGCGATTCTCAAAAATGTGCCCATGGTTAGTGCTGCATAATTAATGAAAAACTTTCCAGTAGGTCTGTTGGCACTTACTGCTGGGCTTGAATTTTGGGGAAAAGTACACTATTTTACTGGACCAGAGTTGCTTTCACAAGACCAAAATTTAGCCTTTGAGAAAGACTCAGGTTGAAACATCAGGTCCTTTTGGTTACTGAGCAGTTTGCTACATTTAATTCTTTTTTCTCAAGACCAGAATCAAAATGATTAAAACAAATTCTACACAGTTTAACCTGTACATGCAAACTGTTCATATTACAACATGCAAGAATAAGAGAAGTTCTATCTCATTTGAAACATGTAGGCTATGTATCAGCAAGTATACCTCGAAACTCAACAGAATTGAAAGTTATTTATTAGACTAAGAGTCAATAGTTATAGAGCATTTTTTTAAATGACACATTGAGGTGTTATTACTCATATGAAAAACACAAGACCACCGGACTTGTCATGTCATGAATTTACTGGCCCGACACTAAAACCGCAAGCCTCGAGCCTGAGGTCCAGTGTAAATTTCGAGCCCTGTTTTGTAAAGCCTCAAGTTCTCAATAAATTAATTTTCAATCAAAAACCGTCCTAACTTCAGCCAAAGCTTTTAAAGTTTCTCTGCAAATAATAGCGCCCTTGCCTTACCCCATTTCATAAAACACATAACTGCTCTACCTTGGTAACATCTTGGTAACATCTACCTTACTAACATCTTATTTTCTTTTAAATTAAAAGTATGTAATCACTCTGATGCAGGAAGGCAAAATGTTCAGTTAAAATCTCTTCCTCGAAATGGCCCACCATTTCGGGCTTAGTCAGTCACGTTATTGGGCTTACTTGGGCCCACAACCAGAATAACTGAAAAGTTGCAACTACACTATATCGCTCCAGTCAGAACCGAGATGAAATTGACAACAGCAACAGCATCCCACTTCCCCTTTTCGTCTGGAATTTGGATTATGTTGTCGGAAGCCAGATGGGCCCAAAGAGACTGTCGACCACCCATGCGTCTGAACTCACAGGGCAGGATTTAGCAGCTGATCTCCCCCCTGATTTATTTTAGTTCTCCTCTCAATTTGCACAACTGATACCAGACAGATGGTTTAAGGGGAGGTGGACCCTTTGGGTAGAAACAGGGCTCGAATTTGGGAGGAAAACTCACAAGAACACAGGACTTGAGGCTCAAAATTTTTCGGGACCATAAGTGTTTTTACAAGACCACAATCAAAATGAATGTTTTATCTGTCATTTACATGTAAATATATTGAAAGTGAACAATTTGGACACCCAGTTTTTAAATTTCCAGAAAATTTGGACACCCTCTTACCAAATCCTGGCTAAAAAACCTTGCACCAAATAGATGACATACTTTCTCAAACTACTCTTTTGTCAAAGTGAAATCTGGACACAAAGCAAGCAATTTTAAAACCTTAAGATTTTATATTTATAGTAAGTTCTGAACCCGACGTTCCAAACTGTACACATTTGTCAAAATTCTGTAACTTTCCACCTGTATAAACCAAATTATTGTTACAACAAAGGCCCCCTTCCTTTCATTCATAATAAGTTGAATCAATTAACATTTAGACAATTTGTAGAAGACAATTACCTAAATCTGCGACCGTTTCTGCTGCTAGGTTCACTCTAGCTTCAAAGCGGACGGTGGAACCCTCCTGAACAAGATGTTGTGATTTACTCAGCTCCGCTGTCAATAAATAGGGGCCATCAACTGAGTAAACGCTGACAGCATCGTCACCTCCGCACGGCAGGCTCACATTTCCACATCTGATGAAAACAATTTGATTTGTAAATTCATTTGATTGAGTTTGCTGACACTGACATATGACACAGGTAAGCACTGTATAGGCCTACTCAGTACTTGCCCAAGTCCTGTAGAAAAAAATAACCCACAAGAATACTACTTGGGTAGGATTCGAACCAACAACCCTGCACTCTAGAGTAGATATCTTAACCACATTACATCCTTTGGAGTTTATATTGGTTTCCAGATAATGCAGATTATCCAGTACGTTAAGGTACAAATAAATTACTGCGATCTTTATGAACAATTTAGAAGTAAGGGGAACTTACAAAATATTGCATTGTTGATCTATCGCCTCCTCTCCAAATTCTTCTTTACTATTGCTACAAGTGCAGTTGTCAGCACTTTGTACCCCAGCATAGAGGTACCTGAAAGAATGAAAACAGAATATATAAAAACCTGTCAATGAGGTAGATTTGACAAACTTCCATTTAACAGAGAAGTGAAGTGATGAAAAAAATGGTTAACTCTCCATCGACCCACAAGGTAGACAGACAGTTGCAGAGTTCCGCTGGGCAAATGCCAGTTAAAACAACCAAAGGACCAGTCAAAATTCTGTCCAACCAGTCCGGCTGGCTTGTTCGTTGCCTGCAACTGTTATACATGACAACCACTGATTGTTCATTAACACGTTGACTGCCGCCTACGAGTATATTCGTAGTAACAGGTGTAACGGATTCTGCCACTACGAGTATACTCGTAGAGAATGAAATGCTTTTGTATAGTGAATTGATACACTGGCATCACTGAGAACACAATGAATACGCTTCTGGCAGTGGTGAGCACACATCGTTAGAATTTGTATGCTACAACATGTAGACACCAAAAAAAATACCTATTTGGTATGCACGCATGCGCACCACACTTGGATGCTTGGCAAATGGGAACGCCCTACGAATTTATGAACGGCAGTCAACGAGTAAAGTTAAAAGTCCAATGTAAGTACGACAAAGATGAACAAATATAGGCCAGTGAAAACTGAAAAAGGCTGGTGGACAATTTAAATGACAAGCCCAAAACTGGCCCCATAGGCTGGTTTTCTGAAAAAGTTCACAGCAAACCCTACAGTTTGTATTCTGTACATTTCACTTTTATAAAAATTGTGAATAAGAAAACCTGAAGAAGAACCTACCCTCTATCGTGACAAGAGCTGGAACACGAGGCTGGTGTGAAGACGGAGTTGCCAGCTAAATCTTGCGGTACACTCTCTGACACCAGCGAGGATGCATTGTCATGGACACAGCCCAAGTGCCATGGTGATCCTGTGTATTCAGACGAAAAACATTTTGAGATAATAATAATAAAAATACAAACACTTGTTACGCACCGGTATCCGTCAAGTCTTGACGCTCATTACATGGTGCAAAACACTAAAAAATATTAGAACAACATTCCAAAACAACCTACATCAAATCTTAAACTAAGCCTTGAAGCTACCTGGGCCCAATTTCATAGAGCTGCTTAAGCAGAAAATATTGCTTAACAATTGTTTGCTTAGCATAAATGAGCAGGATACCAGTCACAAATTGTACATGTGACATAGTAGTTTGCTGGTAACCTTATTCTTGTAAGCATAATTTTGTTGTGCTTAGCAAATGGCACTACATGTATTCAGGAGGAGATGAGTTTTTAGAGCAACTTTGAAAACACTAATGGCAGTTAGGCTATGTATTCTGAGTGGGAGCTGATTCCAAAGGTAAGGGCCAGCATGGGAAAAGGATCTACATATCCCCCAAGAACGGCATGTCAGGGGAAGACTAAAAATGAAGATATCTAGTGAGCTTATATTCAACAATAAGGCTTCTATTACAGTAGGGGGGCAGAACCATGCAAAGAATGAAATCAATTAACTTTGATGTGCGACCTCCCCTCCAGAAGAAAAAAAGAAAAAAAGCCTTGTGAAATAACTGTCGGTTATCTTCTTCTTCTTTTTCTGAGCGAGAAGCAATTTTGTATTTTTGCTTAAAGGTTAATTCCAATGTAAACTGATGTTTGTTAGTGTGGCTATCATTTTTACCGACATGTAGGACAAATGTTTTTGGTGTGGCTTTTTAACCTTCATTACCCTAATTTATTATTTATATAGATATGATGATATACTGTATGCAAAACCGAGTAGAAAATGAGCATCATAAGTTTTGGTCTACAGACTGTGCCAGTCTCATGCGGGCCTCGTTAATAGAGTGCACATTGGTTTCTTCTAGATATGTTAGAGACACGTATTGGTATAACCCCCAAAATGTTCAATACGCACAAGACTTGCTATAAATTACAAGTCAACTACCAAAGAAACACCTGACAGATTTTGTTTTCCTTTTCACAAGGATGGGTGGGAGTGGGGTACCCTGATCACAAGGACACGTGTGCAGCTGGCTCAGTCTGGGATACATTCTCCTTGAGGAAGAATGAATGCAGACAACACTTTCAGTCAAATGTCTGGATAAATGCTCATTGACTATCAATTTTACAGTAAGTAGATCACCATCTGGTAACTCATTTGAGATTAAAAGGGACATTTTTACAATCTCTCTAAACTAACAAAATGTCAGATTTTCATGTTTGTTGGCAACATTTTTTACTGACATGCACAATAAATGTTTTGTGGCTTTTACCTCGATTGGGAAATGGAGGATGGTAAAGACATGCATTAATTAACTTCCGATACTGCCAAAATCTCTATGGGTGCGGGAGGGGTCTTTTTTTTTACATGGTCGCAAGACAAGTGGACACTTCGGTTTGAAAGAATATTTGCAGGAATGAGGTCACCTTATATACTCTCACCAACACAAGAAAAATACTATGAAACTTCATTGACCTTTCTGTTGCAGCTGAAAGTGCTTTTCTGATACTGCCAAAATCACTAAGGGTGGGGAAAGGGGTCTTTTTCTTACATGGTCGCAAGACAAGTGGACACTTCGGTTTAAAAGAATATTTGCAGGAATGAGGTCACCTTATATACTCTCACCAACACAAGAAAATACTATGAAACTTCATTGACCTTTCTGTTGCAGCTGAAAGTGCTTTTCCGATACTGCCAAAATCACTAAGGGTGGGGAAGGGGTCTTTTTCTTACATGGTCGCAAGACAAGTGGACACCTCAGTTTAAAAGAATATTTGCAGGTATGAGGTCACCTTATTTTTGGTCTGGAATGAGGTCCGATGTTAACTCCAGTATAACAAAATGTGAATCTCCCTCTCTCTAAAATGCAAGTCGTCATATCACTACAAGCCCAGTCTTTAAAAGTAAAAAAACTTCCAGATTCTAATTTCTGTGCTATTATTTAAGTTTTTATCATCACAATGAATGCTAAAAAAATTGTTCAAGACAACTGTCATCTTTAAATTCAATTTTCACCAGCAGGTTTTTCCTGTTGTCATGCACTCTATCCTCCAAGAGTCCTTTGATTTGTTAATAAGCCCATACCACTCGCTACAAATCCTTGATAATAATGTCTGGGGACGCTTTATCCGGACCACCCTCTGCGATTTATTAACTCTCGGTTGGTCAAGACAAAAAATTTCCCCCTACATTTGAGTCGAGGTATGCCTACATAAATGCACACAGGTGTACTAGAGGAGAACCACAAGGTAATTTGACAATAGACAAACAGTGTTAAAGATACACGTGGGGCCAATTTCATAGAGCTGCTTTACAGGCATCGTACACGTTTGGTAATTGGAGCCTATTGTTTATTTCAATCCTATATAGTTGTAGATATGAACCATAAAACTAACCTGTGAAAATTTCATTTCAAAAGGTGGTAGCGTTTTTGAGATATTGCCGAAAACCTGGAGCGGTTATGTCCACGCAGGAAGAATAATCTGCATTGGAATACACACTCTGAGAAGCGTTACTGCAGCAACGCTTCTCAGATTCAAATTTTGGGGGATGAAAAGTGATATCTTTTTCCATAACCGCAGTACTTCGAGGAGAAAGCAAGCAAGGCAAGAATTCAAGAAGCAAGTGAGGAGAAAGTACTCCAACTACTTGAAGTCAATAACTGGTGACATTAGCAAAAATCCAAAACGTTTTTGGAGTTTCATTAAGGCTAAATCACATCAACATTCATTGCTTTCAGTTCTCTGCAGTGATTCTGGACTCGAAGCTACGGACTCAGCTGGAAAAGCCTCTCTTTTTATGAACTTTTTCCAGTCTGTTTACCTGCCATCATCTAATGATCCTGATACAAGTACCACTTTACCTAAGTTTGAGAATTTAAATCTAAACTCCATGCCTGATATTTACATTTCTGACTCAGAGGTCTTACGTAAGTTAAATGATATTGATTCTTCTAAAGCGACTGGATCAGACAATGTTTCAGGTTTTACTTTTAAGTCCTGTGCTAATGCTCTTGTGGTCCCTTAACTTATATTTTTAGAAAGGCCTCCAAGGAGGGATGCTTTCCTTCATGCTGGAAATCTGCAAATATTGTTCCCATACATAAATCTGGTAAAAAACTTAGTGTTTCTAATTACAGACCAATTTCTCTTATCCCTCAGATAGCAAAGGTTTTTGAAAGAATTCTTTCTGATCAGATTTTGTCTCATGTACGACCTGCACTTTCTGAGCAACAGCACGGCTTTGTCTCTGGTAGGGATTGTTCCACAAACCTCACATCATTATTAAGGGAGGCATACCGTGCTGTTGATAAGAAAGAGCAGTTGGATGTTATTTACACCGATTTCTCTAAGGCCTTTGATCGAGTTAACCATAATTATCTGATACATAAACTTAAGTCATACAATATCCATCCGAATGTCTTAATCTTATTGCAAAGCTATCTTACTGGTAGAAAACATAGAGTAATTATCAATGGCTTTTCATCTGAATGGAAAACAGTGCCCTCTGGCGTTCCACAGGGTTCCATTCTCGGACCTCTCCTATTCACTTTATTTGTCAACGACCTCCCTAGGTGTTTAGATAATAAGTTTGTTATATGCTGACGATTTGAAAGTTTTTCGACAGATTTGTAAAAATGCAGATACTTTTTCTTTGCAGGCTGACTTAGATAAGATTTTGAGTTGGTCTAAAATGTGGCAACTATCTCTAAATGTCAATAAATGTAGTGTTTTAACTGTGACTCTTAAGAAGAAGCCGTTCAAATTTGACTACACCCTGGGTGATACTATTCTTAATAGGGTTGATGTTCAGAAAGATCTTGGTGTTTTTATTGATAGTAAACTCACCTTTGTCCCTCATGTGAATTACATCATAAAGAAAGCTAACCGTATGAGTGGTCTGGTATGGCGGAATTTTCGTTCAATGAAAGATGAACACGTTTTACTCACCTTGTTTTGTTCACTTATTAGACCCAATTTAGAGAATTGTACTGTTGTTTTTAATTCAATTTCCACTCATCAGGCACATAGGTTAGAAGGGGTTCAATACCGTTTTCTTAAATTTGTTCACAGGACGCTTACTAATGTCAGTGCTTATAATTGTAATTTGGATTATTTTGATTTATGTGAAATGTACAGGCTTCCAGCCCTCAGACAAAGAAGAATTATTAATGACTGTCTATTTATCTATAAATTTTTCCACAATCGATATAACAACACTGACTTCAACCCATTTAGTTTGCATGTTCCCGATCGTCGTACAAGGCAAGCCAACAAACACATCCTACATGTTCGATGGAATCACGTTGAGGTGACAAAGCGTGGATTCATTTCCAGGATTTCATCCACCTACAACGGGTTCCATGGAACTTGTGATGTTTTTGGGGCACCTTCACTCAGTTCATTTCGTAATCAGATTTCACGTGCTTTAGCCTGTACCACTACCAGTATCTAATCAAGTCATTAATCTTACTTAATTATTTATTTATTTACATGTAAATTATATATATATATATATATTTAGATGATTTTGTATGTAGTTTTTTTATTTTTATATATATATATATTTTTTTTAAAATTTATTTATTTGTTATTTGTTTATTTATTTATTTATTTATTTATTTTGTTTGTTTGTTCTTTGCTTTATTTATTTTTCATTTATGTATGTATGTACTCATTTATATATATATTTATTTGTTTATTAATTTATACTTTACAATTCAATTCGTAACATTTATGTACTTGGTTATTATCTGTAAATTTAAAGACTTATTTTTGGTTTAACCTTTCCTGTAATTGGCGGTTCATCCGCTGTTGGTTTGGACAATAAATACAATACAATACAATACAATACAAAAGTTTCTCAAAATGCATTATACTTTCAAAAGCTGCTGTACTTCTTACCAAGTAAGTTTTTATTGCCATTAAATATCAGAGTCATTACCAAACGTGTACGATGCCTTTAAAAGCAGAACATTTTTATTACAAGTTTTGTGCTTAGCAAAATTAGAATGATACCAGTCAGAAATGGTGCATGTGACATGGTAATTTGGATGATTGTTGATTGTTGTTGTTTTTAGCTACTTTTTGTGCTTTAAAAGCAGCTCTATGAAATTGGGCCCTGGACAGTGGATGAAATGGTAAGAGAGGGAAATTGCGGAATTATTCTTAAAATCCATAAAATAAAGCAGAATTTCACATGCAAAATTATTCGAACAATTGTAAGTACACTTTGTTATATATTCTATATTTCAAATCTTCTATAAAATGGCGTTTTCCCCGAGAAAGGCAATCCGACAGTTTTGAAATCAGTGACATGAAAATTTAATTTGGAATATAGTGCGATAATTTCCGGTTTCAAAGTCACAATTCACTTCAAATCCACTTCATAATGGGGCATTTGGTTTGGGTTCTTTTTTTGTTCGTCTTTTTAAGACAACCCGCTCAATATTTGGACAAACCATCTTTTAAAGGCCTACTTTTCATATTGGAAGTTAACAATTTAGAATTAAAAAAATGTTGATGTCTACCCTATCTTCACATCCTGGTTTATTGATTTCATAAAACGAGCTTTTGATATTTGTACGAATTGAAAGAATTACCACTTTGGTAATTCTTTCAATTTGACCAAAGTTGTGTACATGTTCCTGCTCCAGTCAAGTCTATAATTCTACCTCCATGCAAATACTAACACAGGATCCCCACTCATTTTTATGTCATTTTTTTATGCCCTCTTTTAGAAGACGTTTGATACTTCCACCTCTTTCATATGAAACGAAGTGAACCATAGAAAAACCATTTAAAAACTGTGTACAATTTATGGTCTGGTATAAAACAAAATCAAATTCCTATACAAAAACGAAGAGGAAAAACTATTCTTGAGTCCACAGCTCACGCATGAGCAGTTTCACATAAAACTGTTAGTGCTATGCATACAACTACTGTATGCTATGCCAGACAACTGTGTGACAAACGGGAGACCCAACAAAAGTATTTACAGGAAAAGTGATGAGCCAGAGCCTCTAGAGTTTGAATTAACAATAAGTGCTTGGGAGGCCATTGTGTGGATGGTAATTTATATTTTGACATAATAAGCAGGACAAAAAAAGACACAAGTAACTGTGACAGTTGAATGTTATAGAGTACAGCTGCTTGAATTCAGTTGCAAGTAGGGTACATTTATTTCCCCTGGTTTGCAGTGCTTTTTTTAAAGGGATTGTAATTTGGTAATTGGAAACCACTGTTTGTTTCAATCCTATATAATTGTAGACAATGTACCATTAAACTAACCTGGACAAATTTCATTTCAAAAGGTGGTAGCGTTTTGAGATATTTCAAAATCTGGAGCGGTTATGTCAACGCATGAAGAATAATCTGCAGTTGGAATACACTATATGAGAAACGTTACTGCAGTAACGCTAACTCTGATTCAAATTTTTGTGGATAAAAAATGATACATTTTTCTATAACCGCAGCACTTCAAAGTGAAAAGATTCTCAAAATGCATTATACTATCTAAAGCTGCTGTACTTCTTACCAAGTAAGTTTTGATTGCCATTAATTTTCAGAGTCATTACCAAACGTATAGGCCTACAGACCCTTTAAGGAGGTTTGGGTTTTTGACTTGAATATGAAACAAAACAAACACAAAAACATCTATGGGCCTTTCAACAGTGGCCTTAGTTGTTCAGAGAAAAGTTATTTTTAATATCCAGTAGATCATAAGGCTTTACAATGGTATTATGAAGTAAAGACATTTGTATTGGATGATGGACATTTATCACACAGAGCTGTTGTTGTGAAAAAAGGGCAAATTTTCCTTCTGAATATTTAACTTACGCTGTTTTTTTTTTAGGGGGGTTGGAGGGGGGTTTGGAAAGGTCTGAGCTTTTGGCTTGAACATTAAAAAAATAAAAATATAAACTCATCATTCATAAACCTTGTCAAATTATATTTATGTTTCACGACACTTCAGTGTACATGATGATGTTTAGGAACAAAAAAGTCAAAAATACAAACTAAACAAAAGTGAACACATAATCCATGAAAAGGGAATCCACCAAGACCACTGTACTTGTTTAATTGTGAATCAATTGTGGAACTGTCAGTACACAGGTGTTGATTGCAAACACGCTACATACACATGAAAAGATGGTGGAACACGTGCCAATCCATGTTTTCCTGAGCTCAATGATGCCAACTTAAGAAGTATGAGGAATATACTTTTACAAAAATTGTTTATTTTGGGTGAAGTCGATATTAGTTCCCTTTGGTATTGGAAGTTGACAAACTACATGTAGTTCACTCGGCTTTGCCTCGAGAACTAGTTTGTCAACTCTCAAACCCTCTCTATACCCTCAAACCACTTGTAATTTGTAAAACACTGTGTGAAACTGATTGATTTGTATGAGTGTGGATGATTCTTAAAAATATATTAATAAGTTGTTTATGTGGGACAATTAATTCTGTATTTTGTTAAAATTATGCATCAAGCACAAGGTTTTATTATACATTTTTGAAATGGGTGATTTACTAGGATCCTTTCTAACAAACAAACTGTTGAGTTCACTGATTATTGGCATATGTATGCCTGATCCAATGTAAAGGCATGTGTAGGCCTATGCCTGATCCAATGTAAAGCATTAGTTGACTAGTGCAGGTTCCTCAATCAAACAGAATCAAACAAAATACGTGGTTGGATTTTGAAGGTTTTTTTCTCTCTTTTCGTTTTTGTTATACAAGTTCACCCCAAACAAGGCTGAAAAGCCACTTTTTGTAAGGGGCCCACACAGGAAGAAAACACTTAAGATGAAAGTAACTCATCGGATCTGAAGATATAATTGATATTCCTCTTAAAACAGTCTATATTGTAGGATGGAGTAAAACATGCACCAGGCAAGGAGTTCCAAAGAGATGCAGTCTGTGGAACAAAGCTGTTGGAATGGCTCTTTGTTCTAAATCTCAGCAGATGGTGGTTAGGATTAATCATAAATAAAGACCCTAATCATGACTTTAGTTATGTTTTGAACTGAGCAAATAATAATAAAAGATTCAACTATATGTACAAAACTTTGAAAGTATCTTGCTGTGTCACACTAAACAAACAAACAAACAAATCTTAAATCTTACAAAGATGGTCTACAGTAAAACAAATTATAAAGATTGTCTGTGATTCACCAGACAAAAAACATATACAAGTTCTACTTTCCGTTCATACTCAAACCATCTCAACCAGTAACTCTTGACTGGAAATTGATTTTTTTTAAAGAACTATTACCGTTATCAAAATCAGGCATTTTAAATCCAGAAATTCAGTTTTCTGTTTAACCCTTTAGGAACCATTCATTTCTGTATAATCATCACAAAACGCCCAGACATTGCTAATATTTATTGTTCATTTCTTTGATCAAATTTTGTAAGTAAAAATATCATCAGAAATACCATGAAACAGAAAATTTAGTTTTGTGTTCAGAAATTGGGATACTATGTTAACATACTACATTGGAAAAATTTCATATCTGAACATGACTTTTACTCTAACCTTTGCAGCCGCTATGGGCATTTTGGTACAAGCCACTTGTGGCCCCTATGGTCTGTAAAGGGTTAACACAGCATTCTCCCTTAACACTGGTCCGCTGGACAAATGCCACCTAAAACACCGTTAAACCATACCTAAGGACCAGTCAAATTTTACTCAAAGTGTTGAAAAGCATCCCTATTGAACATAAAGTAGGGACTAGTGAAAAAGCTGACAGACTAGTGAAATGCCAAGCCTGGTCCCACTGGCTATAGTCATTGAAACCCTAATAGACCTTTTGCACATGACATAATTTGAGTTTGGCGCCCTCGGCTAGAGGTCAAAAGAAAGTTGCTCATTGGCCCATACTGTCATACTTTGCAACGTGCGTACATAGCTGCGCATTTCCATTGTTTCAACACCATTACCTCTAAGTAAGATGGCAATGTAATGATATCAATGCAAAAAGTCCATAACTTTTTTTTCTTAAGAAATCAAACAGAACATGGAGGCAAACAATCAACAAGGCAGACTGGCAGAGTGCATTTATTGGATTTTGGAAGACTGAATTTATTTCCATTTTAAATCTAATTTTTTCAAAACTCACAATATGCTGACAACAACAACCTATGGAAATGTCATTATTTTTACTTTCGTCTCGACGCAGACAGTATTTATGATATGAGTGGGGATGGGGGGTTACGATAATCGCAACAATACCGGTATGTCATCTGCTGGTCATATGATGTAGTCAACAGGTCAAGAACCAGTGAACTTACTTTAAGTCGAGGTACACTCTTTCTTTCCATTAAAAGTTCTGAAAAGTGCACCAACACAACAGCAACACTGCCCTGTGGTCCTATATAACATAGGCCTACTCAACCTGTCCCAAAAATGCCTTCGATCCCACCACGACATAAAAACAGAGCCGGTGTACACAAAAGTCAAGTGAAAAAGTAATGACAGCATGTCCGCAGTGCAAAAATATGCGAACGAAAAACTTCTGAAACAATTAGGGCTTAGTTCAGTTGCTACCATACACGTCAATGCCCTTTTATTTGGGCGAAATTTAAATGCAAATTGACTTGCTACTTCCCATCGCAGGTCGGAGCATAACGAGCAGACCCAACCAAACACACACCGAACATGCCTGAAGAAAGCGACATTGCCTCCCATTGCCATTTCCTGGCAACCCGCAACGCCACCAACCTCTCCCGTACACGAACTTTCTCGTCAACAACTCTTACTTACCTGTCACAAAATCTGTCAGGAATGTCACCCAAATCCCCCAAATCAGCACTGGTGCGATCTTGGCCGCCAGGCCTTTCATACTGTCGGTGAGATTTGTGCCATAATCCAAACACTGCGACAAGTTTTCTTTAAGAAATGTCCTCATTTTCGAACTTTCTGATTTCACTTCCGCTAGTGTGTGTTGTTTGTTTGTGAGTCGAGTGTGTACCACCGTACGTTATTATTCAAACACACATGTTTCTTGTGGATGCATCAAGCGTGAATGCTGTAGGACAGCATTGTGTACTTTTATAGTATGAAGTACCCCATTTTACGATCGTCTGCTACCATTCAATCACAGTACCTCATTAAATTAGAACTATTTTCATTGTATATCAATGCGCCGAACTTGTTTATTGAATATCTCCTCGAAACAAATATATGTATATTTGAATAAATAAAACTAAATTTTGATAAACCTAGCAGATTTTTACCATCTTTTTATATTTAATTGCCAAAGGCTTATCAAACACCAGTTTTCTTTGCAAACATAACTTGGCGGAGGTATCGTTTTTTAAGACGGTAGTTCGTAGGTCGAAGAAGTACGGTGAAGGCGCAATCACTGCGCATGCCAATACACTATGGAGAGGTGGTATGGGCCAGTGTCACCAAAGAAGTTTTCTACGGGATCTTTGGTAGCGACATCAGACGTTTTCTTCTTTGTTTTTCTTTCTGTAGGACTATCTACCTGTTTTTTGAAATGTGAAAAACAATCTGAAAATGTTCATCAATACGGTCACCAATTTTCCTGCCTTCACAAACAGCAAAATGATTTATTGGGACTAAAATTATAGGATATTCTGCTGCCGACGTTGTGTGCTTGAAATTTCCACCGCTCCTTGGAACAAAATAATTGTACCCCTACACAGGTTTTTGTAATGTTTAAGTTTGTATTTGGTTTATTATGCCCCTGTTAATTGATCTCTCGGGGGAAACCAGTCAACATTTTGGACACTAGGGGAACAGTATTTATTTCAAGCTTTCTTTATGCACTCGTTTGACCTGCGTTTCATCCCATAGGCCCTCTCACGTCCGTCCGTATCAAGAAAAATAAGTTAGTTAGTTGAAATCTTCTTGAAATTTTTCAGAATTTCCCTGCTTGACAATCTTCGTGTAGTCATTGTGTGAGAATTTACATGATGGGAAGTAGAAAGAAAGCCAATTAGCGAAGCCAATTAGCCGACTGGCACTTGGGAAGCGCCAGTTTGACGATTGGTGACTGCCACGCCAAACAGAGTCCACTCACCACGGAACTGTGTTTTTTGTTTGTTTGCGAATAAGTATGCTTGGAGGGAAAACAACTATTGGACAGCAAAATGACGGAATCTAGAACCCTTGTCTGATTCATGCTTCTTGATTAATGCTTCATTTGTCAACTGAGGCCCAAAATGCCAGCTGTAAGAAATATTATTGAAGAGGGTGGTCAACTCAACCTGGTCGCTCCACTACCTGCGAAGGTTTTACTTTTTTTTTTTAAGAGTTTGTTAATTCTAAAGCATGTCATTTATGACATCTTTTCAGATTTTGCAAATTAGGCCTTCTTTGAAATTGCCACGTGAGCATTCTCAAAGAAGGCCTTTAACCCCTCTTTTTTACTGTCTTCAATTCTTGATTGGACCTTTAAAGGTGTTGTATACGTTTGGTAATTGGAACCCAATGTTTGTTTCAATCCTATGTAGTTGTAGATATATACCATAAAACTAACCTGTGAAAAATACATTTCAAAAGGTGGTAAGCGCTTTTGAGATATTTCCGAAAATCTGGAGCGGTTTATGTCCGAAGCAGGAAGAATAATCTGCAATTGGAATACACTATCTGACGCTTCTCAGATTCAACAAATTTTGGGGGATAACAAAAAGGGATATATTTTCCATAACCGCAGTACTTCGAAGTGAAAAGTTTTTCAAAATGCATTGTACTATCCAAAGCTGCTGTACTTCTTACCAAGTAAGTTTTTGATTGCCATTATTTTTCACAGTCATTACAAAACGTATAGGCCTACAGACCCTGTGATCTAAATGAAATAGCGGTATACAAATGCCTTTTTGTATTGTATTGTATTGTATTTAAAGGCAGTGGACACTATTGGTAATTACTCAAAATAATTATTAGCACAAAACCTTACTTGGTATCAAGTAATGGGGAGAGGTTGGTAGTATAAAACATTGTGAAAAACGGCTCCCTCTGAAGTGGAGTAGTTTTCGAGAAAGAAGTAATTTTCCACGAATTTGATTTCGAGACCTCAAGTTTAGAACTTGAGGTCTCGAAATCAAGCATCTGAAAGCACACAACTTCGTGTGACAAGGGTGTTTTTTCTTTCATAGTTATCTTGCAACTCCGACGACCGATCGAGCTCAAATTTTCACAGGTTTGTTATTTTATGCATATGTTGAGATACACCAAGTGAGAAGACTGGTCTTTGACAATTACCAATAGTGTACACTGTCTTTAAGGAGGTTTGGGTTTTTGACTTGAATATGAAACAAGACAAACACAAAAATTCATTTAACATCTACGTCTTAGTTGTTCAGAGAAAAGTTATTTTTAACATTTAGTAGATCATACGGCTTTACGATGGTATTATGAAGTAAAGACATTTGTATTGGATGATGGACATTTATCACACAGAGCTGTTGTGAAAAAAGGGCACACTTTCCTTCTGAATATTTCACTTACGCTGGGTTTCTTTTCTGGGGGGTTAAGGGGGGTGGAAAGGTCTGAGCTTTTGGCTCGAGTATAAAAACATTAACAATATAAACTCATTATTCAACAAATATTGTCATATTATGTTTCACAACACTTCAATGTACATGATCATGAGGATTCAGGAACAAAAAAGTCAAAAATACAAACTAAACAAAAGTGAACACATGATCCACGAAAAAGCAGTGTTGTATGACTCGAGTCCAGGACTCGGACTTGAGTCCGTCTCGAGTCACAATTTCGGTGACTCGGACTCGACCCAAGTGACTTGAGACTCGGACTCGGACTCGACACAGGTGACTCGACTACAACACTGCGAAAAAGGTACACTAGACTGCTGGACTTGTTTGGTTGTAAATCCAATCATCTACTTATTATTATAATGCAAGAATATGGGAGAACCACACAAATGAGATTTGTGTTATTAGACAGATCATCAAGACACATAAGAGGCAATACAAAGTTTTAGTTACCAATATTTGTAGTTAACTTTATTGGTTTATGGTTGCAGTTTAAATTCAATTTCAAAGGCATGTGCAAATATATTTAAATATTACCATCACCAATTAGATTTGAATAAATCATATTTCATATCTACATATTCATATGATAATATTACATTTACACTTTTTTTCTTTACCACAAAACCCCCAACTTATTGACATTCAAAATATACATTATCCAGAATTAGGCAAGAGCTTATTTCAATCACATTTTATCTTCAGTGTGAAAAAATATATCATCAGTAAATATTACACAAATCAAAATTTTATAAGCGTGGATGTCACTTTTTTTGTGACCTGACAGGGAAATTCCTGCTCATCAAAAATATCTTTACAAAAACCAATTTTTTTTTAAAGGTAGATGATTAATCCTTTTTAACCCTCCCGTACTTGGTAAAAAAAATTCCAGAAAAAATGTGACCATGTATTTGAAACCAGTCAACTGGTGACATAATTTTGTGGGCATGTCTACGCACTCAAACCGAGGACTTCAACAAAAGGGATCCGGGATAATTACATACAAGGGACAGTCCTCACTTTGCTTTCATGTAAATAACCAATGGGGATGTCGTAAAAAAAAAACTAAGTCCAAACAATGGGAGAACAAACAGGTGTTCTTGGTTTACACCATTTACAAACTTGTGTGCAGAACTTTGCACTTGTGAACTGCGTATGAAATCACCAGATGATATTAATTTGCAGGCTGGCCGACATACTTTAACCATGGTTAACCATAAACCAAGTTTAACCAAGTTTAACCATACCTAACCATGGTTAACCATACTTTAACTATGGTTAACCATGGTTAACCATGTTGAGGGTTTAACTATCATTCAAAACCACAGTGGGTGATATTGAAAGGTCAGACTGTAGGAGGGTTAAGGAAGACAAAGTTAATTATTAATCCTTTAACTTCGAACAAAAACTGTTAACGTCGTGATGTTTCGACCAGAGCAAGGACTTCCCCAAAGAGCAGAGTCTTTTTTCCAAAGCTTTGAGAAAGACTCTGCAAGGGTCGAAACAATTTGTGCAAAACAAGTAAAATCAACATAATTTAAATCAAACTTCAACTATCATGATTAATAAAGTAAAAGACTGTTCCACTTCATCCTTGCACCTTTCTACCAACAGAGGGCGCACATCCAAGTACAATAACAATTCATATTACAACAGATTACACTTTGCATTTTAGGCATCCCACCACCCTGCAATTTTATAATTTCACTACAGCAAAATAAAAGAGTCCAATTTCATGGCTCTGCTTACTGTGGAATTATGCGCTTACTTCTCATAGATTCCTTGTGCTTTACAGGGTGCTGTAAGCATAGAATTATGTGGTAAGCAGTGCTATGAAATTGGGCCTAGTTCCACCTCTATTGATAAAGAAATCATGTCTTTCTGTAAAAGGCCCAACTTCTGCGACCTTTCTTGCAGTGATTTCCTTTAAAGAACCCTGGGGTCGATTTAACAAAACTCTTCCTCACTTAGGACTAGTCCTAGGCAATGGTAAGAGATAGGACTAGTCTTAAGTTAAGACCAGTTACTGGTCCTAAGCTCAGAATCTCTTTGTGAAATCGGCCCCTGGACAAGGCCACATATCCAGTTGGCACATTTCGAAGACAACTTCACAAATTTGGGATAATCAGTTGTAAGTTTTAACCAAATTGAAAATTTGAACAAAACAGAACAAAAACTGTACTGAGAAAATCTCTCAAGGTACTTGTTCTCGATTTTTTTTAAAAATCAAGTGAACTTTAAATATGACCCCACAGACAGACATTGAACACACATAATACTGAGAACCTTTTAGAAAAAGAAAGAAAAAAATCAACAACCCCATTTTGTTATGGTCTGCAATCAAAGCAGAGCCGAATTGGTGGCTGTGGCTGTTGCTAAGGGTGTTGCTAAGGGCAACCTATTCTTCAAGGCATGTCGCCTTGGTAATCCAGCCGTAGCCATAGCCACCAATTTGGACACAGCCTAAGACTGATAACTACTATTTTGCATTGTTTTGTATTTCAACATAGATATTATTTGGGTTTTTTTAAGAAATAAAGAAAAGCAAATGCTCCTCTGATCAAACAACTTGCAGAAGAGTTCTTTTTCATGAAATCTTTGAAACAATATGACATAAAGAGAAGGGTTTTACTTTGGTAATAACCCCAAACAAATTTGTGTAATTTCCACCCGAAAGCCTCATTGTTATAAAGATGGTGATGGAAGCAAGCATCCGGCAATATTGTTTTGTCTGAAGTGCCCCCATTGATTAGAAATCAATAAATGTATGTTAACAAATTTGAATCACCAAAACTCACATCAAGGCGAGTTTTGGAGATTCAAATCTCGGTGGTGTTCGTTTGTCAATGCTGCGGCCTGAGATGCAGTTGGTACCCGCTGTCACCTTACTAAATGTGGATGGATTCAACGCTCTTTATGAAAATATTGCGACAGCTTTTCTCTTGATTTCTCAACAAGTAAAAAAACTGTATTCAGCTGAAACTTTCACAGGTGACGTTTGTTGCATCTTTCTAGATAAATTTGCATATAAATCAGCATTACATTGACAAAAACCACTCTATGATCCTAAGACGAACAAACCGGCATTTTAAATGGAGGTTGTTTTTTTACCCGAATACAATTTGAAAGTTGACTAGCAAACAACCAGAATTGAACACCCTGTCACTAAAATACACATTACTCTAAAATTACAAAATACTCTGTCTGTATATACTTCATAAACTTTTCCATAATACACCTCTCTATTAAAATATTTTTCTTTTGTTAATTCGGTTTCAAGACTTTGATTTCTGTTTGCTTTCTCGGCAAACAGACGCTAAAAATTGTACAAATATTAACCAAATTAATAGGGTTTTTTGATCTTGGGAAAATAAATGTGAACAAAGAAAAATATGAAAAGTTCAGACTAAACTGAAACTCAAAAATGCAGCTCTTCCTTGTTCTGCAGAAAATAAGATTGATTGTATATATGGCTTGTGCTGAATTTGAGGAGCAAGAAAGTATTTCTATTATAACAATAAATTGCAGTACATTTTGCTAAAACCTCTTCAAAAATGAATAAATCAATTAAAGCATCTTTGTTTCTCTTCCACAACCTTCAGAAGACAACAACAATTATTTCACAATTTCTGCATAAACTGACAACCAGGGCCTAATTTCATAGAGATGCTAAGCACAACAATTTGCTTAGCATGAAATTTCTTCCTTGATAAAAACAGGATTACCAACCAAATTTCCACGTGATTTTCAGGATAAGCAAACAACAGCTGAATACCAGTAACAAGCAATATGCAACACATGGAAATTTGGTTGGTAATCCTGTTTTTATCAAGGAAGAAACTTCATGCTAAGCAAATTGTTGTGCTTAGCAGCTCTATGAAATTGGGCCCAGCCCTGCTTACCAACTTCAACCCTAACTATTCAAAATCCATATGGACTGAAGAAGGACTGCACTGGTAACCAGATCATGCTTTACATGGGATCAGGCATTACACATTACACATTGGCCCTTCTCGTGAAATATTATGTTAATTGCACATAGCACCTGCGCACTAATACTACTGGGCCCAATTTCATAGAGCTGCTAAGCACAACAATTTGCTTAGCATGAAATTTCTTCCTTGATAAAAACAGGATTACCAACCAAATTTCCATGTGTTTGCATATTGCTTGTTACTAGTATTCAGCTGTTGTTTGCTTATCCTGAAAATCACGTGGAAATTCGGTTGGTAATCCTGTTTTTTTCACGGAAGAAATTTCATGCTAAGCAAATTGTTGTGCTTACCAGCTCTATGAAATTGGGCCCTGGTTGGCAAAATGAGGAGACATCGTGCCTTTTTGTATGGGGGCTGATGGTGGCGTGATGCATACGTGTTTGTGCGTTTACCTAGTGCACAACTCTATGACGTTTGTCCAACAAAAGTGTCTGTACGCATGCGATAATGTAATTAGCATAATTCATGGGATGGGCTCATTCACGATATGTACGCCACCTTTCTAGGCGACTTCGAGTTTTGGATTTAAGCTGCGTGTCAAGTGTTCTAATTTTTGTAAGCATCCAAGTGGCTTACCAGCCAATCTGGCAAGGAATTAAACAAAACTTCTTTGTGCCACAAAGTCGCCATGGGAATTTGCTTTTTAAAGAATAAACCAATAATGAATGAATGAATGATGAATGCAGTATTTACAAATAACACATAGCTCAGTACCCGCTTCTCAAACATAGAATTTAACCAATGATACATTCTATAGTACATAGTGTTAGCCAGAGGGGTGTCTGGGTGTCTTTTGGACAGCCTGTTTTATCTGTCATTTACATTCAAAAAGAAGATTTGATTTCATAGTAAAGTATAGTTTTTGTTTGAGTTGTTTTCTCATTTTCAATACGCGAGAGACTTGTACAGTTTGTTCCTCTTATATCCAATTGCCCAAATGACGAATTTAGAAGAATTTGGGCCGGCATTCCCATATAACCATTGCTTATCACTTGGTCATGCATTCCAATCTTATCTAAGTCCAGGATTTGGGCCGCACTCTAGCTAAACTTCCTAGTTAACCAAACTGCCACCATCTTTGTCCAGTGTCACCTACTATGCAATAATGATTACATGATTCTCATGAAACCCAAACGGGACCAGACTGTATTACCTTCCAGCCTCAGTTTGGTTATGCGTGCCTTGATGTAAATTGGGGTGGGTGAAGGTGATAAAACCACGAGTAACTGCTTTGCAAAAAGGTCTACTTAATATAATAATAATAACAACAACAAAAACAACAACATAAATAAAATAAAATGCAACTCTGTATAACACAAACTTTCATTGCATCACATCTCATATTGCAATTTCTACAAAATATTACACAAGTCTAAAGCGCCAATGAGTTGAAGGGGAGCTGTAGAATTAAATTGCAAATTCAGGAGAACTGCAGACCATTTTTGAAGGTAAATAGAGGCCTGTTGAATTGACGAACGTTTTGTAATACAACCATGATTTTTTCAATGATTATCTACAGAGCAGACAGTCGATGCTGTTTCAAGGTTTTTGATATTGTGCAGTCGAGTCTGTTTAGAAGGATCGCAGGTTTTCAATCAGGTATAGACCACGCAAGTCTTGGAATGTATTCAAAATTTTCGAGGAAACCTGGAGGTTCCCATGAACATTGCTTCAAACTGCCAGGCCTGATGCTTCATTCTTGAGGGCACCAAGGCGTTTTCTCGCTGGTAAAGGCACTCTATAAGGAAATTGTAAATTTCTCTTGAACATTTCAAGGGGCACCAAGGCAATGACCAGCCATCGATGTCACCAAACTCTTCCTAACTTAGGATTAATCTTAGGGCTTAGGACGAGTCCCAGCCTTGCACTGTAACATGTAAACCTTAAGATTAATCCTAAGTTAGGACGAGTTACTCGTCCTAACTCGTGATAGGATTAATCCTAGCGTTGCTGCAGGGGCATGGAGGCGATTGCCTCCATTGCCTCTGTGAAGTATCAGGCCTGAAGTAACATTGAAACACAACCGAACATTTTAACAAGTCCCAACTGTTTGTATGCGTGAGACTTACACAGTCTGTTACAGAACTTTGTCATGACTTGACCATCTTTGTTAGGTACACCCGTAAACACATACAGTATTGACAAGTGCTGCTCAAAAGGAACCAAACTGTGCTCCCTTTAATCTTTCTTTGATTCGTCAGCAAACGGCATCATTACACTTTGTTTCGGAGGACATATAGGTCCCATGTTATGCATCATCACCAATACTAGAAAGGCCAACACCGTAAATACTTGCATCATCTCCTAAATGGTGCTCCACTTAAAGTTTCCAGTTACAGAAGAAAGACTTTGGCACGATCAAATCGACCAAGGAATCCTGAAATGAAACAGGGGAACGAACACAGAAAAATTACTTAAAGTCAGGGCTCAAATTTTTGGGGAAAATCCACAAGACCACAGGGTTTGTAGCTCAAACTGATTACTGAGCCAGAATCGTTTACAAGACCAAAATCAAAATGAGAAAAACCCCCACTTCCTGACGCAGTTTAACATGCATTTAACGGTTTTTATTTGAACAAACACTAAAACAAAAAGACATGTAAGAGAAGATTATCTAATTTGTCTTTAAGGAGTATACTTCATAAGTGTTGGCTCTGAAAGAGCAGGTGTGGTCTCAAGCTTCAACAGTATACTCTACTCGCCTTCAGCAGATTATACTGTTCAAAACGTCGAGACCACTGGCTCTTTTCAGAGCCAACACTTCCACAAAAGAGATTTTACACATGGTTGTACCCGCAAGTTTACTATTTATTTTACTTACCTCTTATTTGTCCACACCATGCAAACCTTCAAACACCACTTACATTTACTCATCAAAATTCTCTGCATGAGAGCTTCGTAAAATCGTGCCCAGTTTTTATGAAACAGAAAATGCCTTGACTCACCCAATACGTGACAATCTCTGGGGTGGTTTGACAGTTTTGTCGAGCGTACCACTCTTGGCTGTACAGGCACATTAGGACACCATTGCCCATGAATAGCGACAACCACACAAAGATGTTGTAGATGTTGGAGGAACCCTTGCTGGTGATGAAAATGAAGAGAACTGCAACGAAAGAGACAATTAGTTGTAACAACATTACACAATATTGTAATCTTAAATTCAACCAGGAAAATAGAATTAGCTGTTGCGAGCTGCTTACCAACCAAAAAAGACTTAGGGTATAAATGCAAAAAAATAGTAAATGGCTCGGCAATTCGACCCTAGGGGAGTCTTTCGCAAAGTCTTTCTCTTTAGCCTTCGAAAAAGACTCTGCAAGGGTCGGAACGTTACACCATTAAATGTTTTTTGCACTTCAATTCAAACTTCTGAAATATAGCCCTAAATAATCTTCCTGGTCTTCCTTGTTAATAGATGTTTGTGACAAAATCCAACATTTCTGCAAACTTCCAATTAACAAAAAATACATCCCATGATTGGTTGCTTTGTTTCCAACAAATTCAACACTATTTTTGAATATTTTGTGTAATATTTTTACAAACTGTGGCTATCTGTTTTTGCTTTGCATTTATGGCGTCCCATAGTTTTCCAACCTTGGTTGGCAATAACTCGGGCTGTAGCGTTGCAATAGAAAGGTCTATGCAAGCATTTGCAATGACACACCAGCCGTGCAAACAAAACATAACTACCAGACTGACACAGGGCTTGAACTTTTGGGGGAAAATCCACAAGACCGCAGCGCCAGACCGGTGTCAGTTTTTTTGGGCACACAGTTGGCGATGTGGTCAATACATAAAGGGGCGGTGCTCAATGGATCGGACTATCAAAAGGGGGGGGGGAGGATGGTGTACTTACAGCCCACACCACCAAACAGGAACATGAGTACCGGGTAAAAGAATCCAAAGGCAAAGGACAAGACGTATTCATGGACGAAAGCAGAGATGACAAAAACAGCCAACATCGAAATGGTCTTGCTGATCCGGAGAAGCTAAAAAAAAAAAAATAAAAAAAAAATTGTTAACACTTTCGGAACTTTAAAACGTGGGGCCAAATGTTAGTAAGTTGTTAAAGCACCCGGCCAACATTGTGACGATCTCCATAACATGTTTAAATCAGTGAACGTTTATATTTTCAACCATACTGCTGTTTTGATGCACATGCTTTAAGCAGAAAGTTTTACTTAACAAATGTTTTGCTTGGAATAAAAATTTAGCAGGGATCCATGCACATTTGAGGGTATTTTGGCTGGTAACCAATCTGTACTTGGCAAGATCTTACTTTGCCAAGCATAGTTTTGTGCTGCACATGTTTAGGAAAATATGTTCTGGGTGACATTTTTCAAAAATGGGCGCCTTGGTGTCAAGTAACTCTGGGTGAAGGTAACATGAAATGTTTCTAAAAAGTTAAAGTCTGATACCTGGAAGTCTCTGTAGATGTAAGTATAGAGCCAGTCGTGGACCACAATGTTCCATGTGCGGTAGTAGTTGGCATAGGACTTGCAATTCCACCAATCCTAGAAACAAAGAAGGAAACAAAATACAAGGAGTCTTCACAAAGGTTTGAAGCACTTAAGGTCATGTCCGAATTGGCGACTGGTCACCATGTATTGAAGTATAGGATGTTCTTAGCAACGCCTCAGCAACAGTCATAGCCATAGCTAAATACGCAAATTGGGATACCACCTGAGGCCCTATTTCATAGAGCGCCTTTAGCAGACAATAGTGCTTAACACTTTTTGGTAACTGTAAATAAGAAGAGTACCAGCTAAAAACAGTATGTACGACCAAGTATTTTGGCTGGTAATCTTTTCCTGGTAAGCACAATTTTTTGCGCCTTGATAATTTTTGTGCTTATGTAAATTCTGTAAAAATGGGCCCAGGCTTCATCAAAACTTTGTTGAGGATGAGATTTGAAGAATGTGAAAATTCCTAAAAATCGCTTGCTGAAAGTTCCCTTTACTTAGACCAAAACCTCACAGATGTTACAATGCAGGAGGTCGGCAGACTCTGTGCATCACAAGAAATACATAACTATGACAACTATCTTCATTAGAAAAGCGTCCGTCTGAAAAAACCAACCCCAAAATAAACCCAAAACAATCACTTTGTAAAACTGTCTGTCCGCAAAACGCATCATCTCGGCGAAGGCGATCATACAAGAGGGAAGGATGGCGGAGAAGGCGCGGACAAGGACCAGGGTACCAGGCAGCATGCAGCTGAAGACGCAGAGCACCAGGCGCTGGAGGGTCAACGCCTCCTGGCTGAAGTTTTTGAAGATCGGAATGCAGTGAATCGCCAAAGGTATAGTAAGTATAGAACAGACACCCCAGGACCTGAACGAAAAACAAACAATTGTTGATAGGCAGATCCATTAGAGCTTTGTCCACCATAGCATTATGGCGTGTCCTGAGCCCACTTCAGAGAGCTGCTTAAGCAAAAATATTGCTTTTACAATTTTCTGCTTAGCAGAAATGAGGCAGGATACCAGTCACAAATTGTACACGTGATATGGTAGTTTGGCTGGTAATCTTAGTCTAGTAAGCATAATTTTGTTGTGGCTTCTCGCTACTTTGTGTGCTCTTTAAGCAACTCTTTGAAATTGGGCCCTGGCAGTGTAGTGCATCAAACTCAAAGCTGAATCATCAGAAAAAGGGAGGTTTCGAGCATGAATTCCAGTACCTCTTTGTCCCTTTTATATGGGGAAACAGCATTACACGGTGAGAGCATGCTCTGTGCGAGCTACACAATGGTAGTCCGGGCGTGTTTATGTTCCCGTATTCCAAGTTGATGCAAAAGCATGTGTACAAATGTCATTTGATTTCTGGCACAGAAAATATTGGCGTGAAAACACATCCTCCGGCGTTAACTGGTTAATAACTGAATTTTCACATAGATATTCGGATAATTACAACAACAAAAAGTAGAAGAATTCACCTGAAGAAAGCACGTTGGACAACGCTCCATCTGATATTGGGGTCCTGGTGGATACTGATCTCTTGTGGAGATCAGCGTTGGGGCAAAGAGAGAAAGTAGAGGGAATTTGGAGAAGTCGGGACAAGGTGAGGAATGAGAGTTACTCGCTGCTTCGACACGCTGATGGCGCCTGCCATGCCACTGGCGTGAAGGTTCTGAGGCGGTGGTGCCCTCGCTAAAGTTGCTTCTCATGTGTCCGTTGGTGCTGGCGTGAACATGCTGCCCATTGGAGACCGCTTGCTGAAGCAAGACTACTGTTTGAAACTGCAAATTTTTGGAGAAAAAAATCAAAAGGTTATCAATTCCGAACCAGTAAGAAGATTATTCCAATAAAGAATGAACAAAATAAATGTTGTAAACATGTGCAAGTATGAGTTTGTTTTTGTTTCTCAGTAGGAGGTGTACAGTTAGTTGCATCAGGGTCAAGGTTCATGGTTCTGCTTATTAGAATTAGCGCTGGACGGAGGCAGGGAATTCGCCCTACTGCTGCATTTCATTTGATTTTTCTTGTGCGCATGCATACTTCATGTTACTAGGCATTCTTCGCTACAAAGCTGGCGAAGAATGGTGATCGCAAAGTTCTCCACGGCAACAGACCGTGCAAGTCTTGCGCTTCATTCGAAAACTTACAGGCACCTGAGCTACCTTGAAAACTACATTAAAGGCAGGATCATCGCTTTGGTTTTTGTCAACGTAATGGTGATTTATTGGCAAAATTATCAAGAAAGATACAATTACCTGTGAAAGGTAGTTGAATACAATGTCTACTTGTAATGAAAAAAAACAGCAAAAACATGGCTTGAAGCTGAAATGATTACTGGACCAGAATTTCGTGCAAGACCAGAATTGAAGAAAATGCCTAGACACAGTTTAACAATTGAACCCTTTGAATTTGAAAAAGCACTAAGAGAAGATTTATCTCAGTTGTACGTATTCTTCAATAATAAACATAATTACATTTATCAGACTGAAAGTCTACCATACACAAGACCGCCAGGACTTGCCTCTGGTCATGACTTTACTGGCCCAATGCTTAAGTCGGCCTCGGCCTGCGATCCAGTGTAAAATCCAAGCCCTTGTTGACAACAGGTCTTCTGTTTCAAAACTTTCCGGACGCAGTCACACACCATTGGCTGATGCACTTAAAGGAAGTGTATACTTTTGGTAATTGTCAAAGACCAGAATTTCACTTGGTGTATCCCAACATATGTATAAAATAACAAACCTGTGAAAAGTTTGGCTCAATTGGTCATCGAGGTTTCAAGAAAATAATAAAAGAAAAACACCCTTGTTGCACAAATTTGTGTTTTTCAGATGCCTGGAGAAAGGTTTCAGGCCTGAGTTCTTTCTCACAGATTCAAATATTTTAGTGAGAAATTACCTCTTTCTGAAAGACTACATTACTTCAGAGGAGTCGCTTTCACAATGATTTATACAATCAACAGCTTCCATTGCTCAAGTATCAAGTAAGTTTTAAGCTAATATATAT